>CAODLS013436845.1:0-15064 GCA_948243855.1 Flueggea neowawraea | reverse complement strand
GTGTATATTTATATATATACTATGAATACTGCTTGTGGTATTTGCGAACTGTTTTCAAAACAGACTCTGTGAGGCACGTATGAGGCGCTCTGGAGTGTTATTCCTCACTGGGATTCACCCCCGTTTTATTTTCTGTTGTGGATGATTCTATCTTCCACGTGCACAGATTTTGGCTTCGGCGTTCATTCCGCATCTTGGACACCCGTGAGGAGGCATTTTGGTTAGTCATGCCTATTGTCCGGGCTTCTTTTATTTTGTATAGCTCCTTACCAGATTACTGTGGGGTGTTGGGGTAGTATGTATACTCTGATATATTTGTTGTATTTGATTTCGCCAGATTATATGGTTTATATACATTTGATTTATATTTATATATTGAGTTATATATAAATTGTTTTAATTATAAAAAAAAGTTTTTCCAATAAATGTTTTGGAAATTAAACGATGGATAGAATTTTGAACCTCTGAAAGGCTTGTGCGGGATGGGTCGGGCTTCCATAGACGGTCTTCCTCGTACGCCGGTCACGGTCCCGAGAATGGGTCGTGACATTAGGTTTCTGGCATGAGTTCTTCAGGTTATAGAAGTTAATATTGGGTATTGATTGAATGTGTGAGAAATAAATTTGACATGGTTTGAATGACATTGTCTGGAATCGTTGTCTCATTTATTGAATGTGAGCTTACGTTTTACTCTGGGGATTGTATTTGTGCAATCTGGTTTTCCAAGTATCGTTCCTTTAGGAATGTGTGTCAGGTTAGTTCCTTGTTGTGACACTATTGTCAGTTGACGTTAAGTTTGTTTGTAAATTCCTTGTGGTGGGGTCATTTTGATGAGATGCGGCATTGGTATCCGCACTTGTTAGTTTCCATCTATGTTTAAGTTTGCACCTTTTGTCTCTCCATCTACATTTCTCTGCATCCGCTGTCTCTTCATTTGCATCTTTTGGTATCTTCTGTCCTTGCTTCTGCATATTTTGTATTCTTTTTGCATGTCTCCATATTTGGGATTGATTGATTTAGAGTGTTAGTACAATTTTAGTTCGTCATTATTCCACTCAAAATGCACCCAAACTCTCTCAAATAATCTCTTCACCTCTCTTCTTGTGTTCCCATCAATTCCAACAAAGTTTTTGAGGTAAGAATGGTTCTTTCTTTCATTTCTTGTCTTCTTTTCCATGAAAGAGCATGTGGGTATTATTGGGTTTTTCATGGATGTCGAATTGACGATAGGGTTTCGGTTTTTGAGTAAAAATCTATTGGATTTGAGTTTATTTATGATAGGTCTTGGTAGGTTGAGCATAGAATTGAATGGGTTTAGTTTGAGTTTTATTATTGTAATGATTTAGGATGAGTTAGGGTTTCATGGAAGACTAAAATTGGGATTTTGATTATTTTGAGCTTTGATTGGTGAAATTGATTGTAGATTTGTGCATTGAAGTATGATTTAAAGTGATTTAGGTGATTTTGTGGTGTTTTTGAACAATTTTCTACCGCAAGGGCTAGATTTGATATTTTGAGTGCTTGAACTCCAATTTGAAATTTTTGGGGATTGTTCTATAATTTTTTAAAAGTTTAGGGTGACTGTAATTTTCTAGAAGTTTGGGGACTAATTTGTTATTTTCCAAGGTCTTAGGCACTAAAGTGTAATTTTCCAAAAATTGAGGAACTAAATTGGAATTTTATGAAAGTGTCGATTTTCTAGATGAGGGTTAGATCTTTGATCGCAATAGGGCTTTCAAAGTCATCTGGGGTTTGGGGTTCGGATATGCATTCCATGCATACTCTGCAATGCCACAGTATTGTACCGTGTTGACCCCGTTATGATCTCTCTATTTTCAACATCTTCTGATATCCGAGATGTGTAGCCATCCATCGACGTTGCACATTAGGATTATTTGGCCCGACATCTAGGTGAATGTGATAGCTGCTCTAGACACATAGGTTGTGTCTTCCTAAATTGTATTGTTTTTTATGTGACCAGCCCCTGCATGTAATCCTGATTAATAAAGGATAGGTAATCTTAAAAATCTCTTCTGAAATTTATGTATTGTATATATAATAGATATGTAATTTTGATAATGAATATTATGATGCGTAACTTATACTCTAAATACTATAATATGCAATATAATATACTCAGTGATAATTTCTTATATTAATTGTTTGTTTTCATGTATATGTATTTATATATTTATATACATATGATTTATGGATATATATTTATTTTGAGACATGGTTAGTAATCCTTCTATTTTTATTTGTCTGTTCTGCAAGTCTACTTACTTATACCATCTGATTATATTTTTTGTCTACTTCTAGCCCACATTACTTTTATTTTTTGTTGCAATAGCCCACATTACTCATACCTTCTGATTATATATTTTTTCTACTTCTAGCCTCGCGATTGTACTAGTTATACTAATTGTTTGGTATTCTTTCGGGTAAATAATTGATTATGTCTGATCTTTGCGTTAGTGAGTTTGTATTGTTGATCATACCCCTATAATATATTTTTATTGTGATCCAGTGGAGTGTATCATGCTAGAGCCTGTGGACTGCAATGCTTGCGAATATACTCTTATGGTCAGTGTTTGTTTATTTCATCTTTGAGACCCTTAAGAAACTGGGTCTTTTTTAGGGCTCCAAGGCTATCGGTTGTTTTATTGGAATTCGTAACTAAAATATGACATTCATATAGAGGATAACACAGCGCAAATAACAAAAATTTTATCCTAGAATTCCACGAAGGATCCATGCATATGAACATAAACAGTTAGGGTTAGGGTTTTACCTTAAAACCAAAGCTTGATTGTATGAACGAATGAATTGTTGATGTAGCTTTTAGTGTTAAAACCAAACAAAAAATCTTCACGTTGTCTTTGCGTGAACGTGTCTAAAGGTATCCACACAAACGAACTTCCTTGGATTGGTAAAGTGTCCTAGCACTTAGAATCACTATTCTAGATCTCACAAATAATTTTTCTCTCTTGCTTTGTGACACTCACTAATTCGGCAATGCCATGAGAAAAACAGAAGAATGTGACTCCTATTTATAGGCACATAAAAACCTTAAAGAGGTACACTAGGGTTTACCCAATACTTGTCCTACAAGAATAAGAATTCCTTATTTAGCCTCCTTCACAAATTCGACACACTCCTAAAAATAGGAGGAGAATAAAATCTCCTAAAAAATAGTAGTGTGACCGAATTTGACTCTAGGGTTTATTAATGTTATTGGGCTTTTAATTATACGATACATTGTCATCAAATAAATCACTCTATTATTAATATCTATAGGTCGAATTTATGTCACACATAAATAAACTCAAACATACATATTCTTAATAATTAGTGATTTATCTTAAAAGCTCATTATATTAATGGATAATATCTTATATTATATTTATGATATAAATCATAGAACCCTGAACTATTAATAATTAATCAAATTAATTATCTTAATAATTCATTTACCAAATGAGAGAACGTTTGTAATCCAATCCAATTCATTTTAATGTGTGACCCAATAGGTCCACTCGAAATTGGCAATGAGCCTCGTCCCAAACACTTGGCCCAAAGTCCATAAGCAGTATTTAGTAATACATTATGGCAACCCAAAATCGAGTGGCATCGGAGATCCGAGTTAACCTTTCACAGTTTGATATTTAGTTCTTTTGTCTCACGATATCTATAATAAGCATAAGGTATGGTTACATATCAACCTTATATTGCTTAATGCATTTCTTGATCCCAAGTAGATTGATATAATAAGCATAAGGTATGGTGAATGACTGGTCGCCTCGGGAACAGAACAGAGCTGAGACAAATATTTACAAACATATCAAATACAGTAACTGTAGCAATACCGGAGATGCATGAAATGCAAATGCAGACTCAAATGCCAAAGACGTCAAGAATCCTATTTCGATCGAAAATCTATCACTCATGACCCAAAAATCAAAATTAATGTAAAATTATGAATTAGTCCCCGACTTTTGTAAAATTACACTTTAGTCTCTAAAATCTCAAAAATTAATAATTAATCCCAAAAATTAATAATTAACCCAAAACGTTTAGAATTTATAATTAAATCCTCCAAATAACTCAATTTACAAATAAAACCTCAATTTTATCAAAATTATAAAATTACCCGACATTTTCTAAAATTACAAATATATACCATATTTTTCTAAAATTACAAATCTGACCCTCATGTCAAATATCAGACCTAATCCTCCAATTTTTCCAGAAAAACCATAATTTACAACTTAGTCCTCGCAACAAAAATTATTTCAAAAATACCCCAAATCTCGAACTAAGCAAAACCCGATGTTCACAATGGTTCCAATCAACTCTATTCAACCCCTGGAACCTAAATCTAGCATCAGTTTCATTCCAAAACATCAAAATCACCCTAAACCCAAAATCAAATTTTCGGACCAAAATAACAATTAATGAAAAAATCATCAAATCTTCATTTTTAAACTAGATTCATGCATTTTCAACCTCAATCTATCATTAACCAACAAAAACCAGCTCAAATCCATCCAAAAATCATAGAAATCCGAACCCAAATTTCCATTTATGGCCAAAAATCGAAACCCACACAAAACCCATCGGTTTGACCATGAAACCAAGCAAGAATAGGAGAGAGAAATAGAAAATCACTTTATCTTAGTGTGAGAATGGAAGAGTAACGAAGAGAGAGAGAATCCCGAAGAGAGAGAGATGAAATTCTGGGTTTCGTGAGCATTTCATTCGAAGAAAGAAGATGAATGTCGAGTTGGTTTGGTCGGTCGGGTCGGCTAGGTTTTAAAAACCCAAACTCGAAACGACACGTTGTTTTGGTTTACTGCCCAAGTCACACACGCACGGACGACAGGCATCACTCGCGAACGACAGTGGCTACTATAGCACAAACGACACGTCATTTCCTCCAAATCAAAAGAACGACCTATCGTCCCCGAATCAAACGACGCGTAGTTTGGTTTTAAATGATGAACGACCTATCGTCCGTCCCTCTTTTTTTCCAGATTTTATTTTTCAATTTCAATCCATTTTCCACCTAACAAATCACTTCCAAATCACTCCTAATCTTCATTAATCACCCAATTAACATCAAAAACATAAAATTAACTTTTCAATCACCAAAGATAAAAATTCAAATTTTTACCAAAATTTATTTAAAATAATTATCAAAAAATAATTATTCCAAAAATAATTATCCACCAATAATTATTCAAAATAATTACTCCAAAAATAATTATCCAAAAATACTTATAAAAATTATTCGAGGTATTACACCAATCATAGCCTTTATGGTTACCCTGTTACGGATAAGATTTGACTAAGTCAAAGCATATGATTTGTCATGTAGGAGCCGGTAGTGAGTTTCAGTCAGAGGACTCAAACATCACCACTGTATGAAAGCTATTTGTGACATTGATCCATGAAGTGCTTTCATAGGCGGCCAGTCCAATACATGTTTCCTAACATGTATATATGTTCTAAGTGATATCCCATATCTATAGTCAGTAAAACGTGATTATCCTCTTAGCAACATACTAACCTTGGCTTGTTATCATTCTCATGATAACAATCGATTAGGGACTTTTAGAATAGTATTCATTTTACATTATGTTTTTACTATCAACCCCACTCGATGACATAAGGAAGAATAAACTATTCATGAAAGTTTTACTGTCATAAACAATAAAATATTTCATAGATATGAAATGTCTCATGAACTTTCAACCTGTTTCTTGACTTTTTTCTTATTGATATCTCTCATTTCCTCTCTTTCCAAATGAGCTTAGCTCCTCTCCTCAAGAATTTTTCTCCCGATGAAGGTCACTATCACATCATTCTAAAATATGAGTAAGTGGGTTATGAAACCAACCCTTTTGGGAGGCTCTAAAGGATCTCTATTTTCAGCTCCGTATATTTGTTGGTTGCTAAGTGGAATAGTGAGATAATATTCCTAAACCTTCCATACCTCTCTGAGCTTCAAGTTGTCTTTGAGGGTTTGTGTTTTGATCATCACCTTCCTCTTGGCTTTCAGCCATCTAATATCTGGTTATCACCACCATGTTGACATTAGGAAAGTCTTCATTGAAGAGCTTCTTTGAAAGGCTTTGCTACAAAATAGAGCCGGTGTTGTATTAGAGTTGGATGCTTTAGAGTGTAGGGGTTGATCCTCTCAAGGCTAGGAAAACATCCAGATATTGGATCAAGGAGCTCCTTAAAGACCCACGTTTATATGGGTAAGATGTTTCTTAAAGGCAAAATAATTCATGAATATTGCGAGTAGGGAGAGAACACGACCTTTTGATTAGTTTTCTACAGATGACGCCAATTGTTGTTGCACTGCTACAATAATAATTTGAATATCCAAAAATACGAAGCCCCATTCGTTGGCTCCCATAAAATAAGAAAGGTTAAAGGTCGAAGACTCACTCCCCAAGGTCACTTTGATGCTTAAGTTAGTGGGAAAAGTTAGGTAGAATTTTGGCGTAGTAATAGTGTTGTAAAACATACCTTAAATGTTAAATGGATAATCTATTTATAGAGGATGGGGGTGAGATGAGGATGAGGAATTCAACAATCAAATTCAAAGGTTGATCATGATTCTCATCCTTAGATTCTCTCCACCAAGGTTTGACTCCAAGATCATATCTATATTTTATACATACATTGATATTTTGTGGAGGGAGAAAACTTCTAGAACTTAGATCCAATGTTCTTGGGTTTCATTCGTTGGTTTTGGTGTTTTGGACTTTATGGAACAGAGGCCCATATGCTACATCACTTATGAAAAAATTATTATTTTAAAGACATTTTAAAGCTATTATTACTAGTAGACATGGCCATTGTTGAACTGGCTCGGCGGTTAAAATCAAAATCGGACTGGAGAAATTGAAATCAGAATCGGCACCCTTGGAATCGCCAATATCCGGTCCAATTTCGGTTCAACATTTCTAAAAACCATCGAACAGACGGTTCAAAAAAAATGTCGGGACTGAATAATTTGATGACCCATGGCCATTTCATTCAAATACTAACCGTTGCCAACGGTCCCAATTTGGAAAAATCAATATTTAAGTAGACAAGATCTATATTTACCTTTTACAATATGAAAAAGGGAATCGAATTGAACGCGTGACCAAAATTGATGGCATTATTATTTTATTAAAAATTTTAAAAAATTCGATTTAAACCGTCGGACTAGAACGGTGGACCAAACTGGCCAATCAAAATCGAAACCACCCAAATGCGACCCTAGGCAATCCAGTTCCAGTCCAACAATTTCATTGAACTAGAACCGATGGTTCCAAACCATGACCATATCTTACTAGTAATTAGTTTATAAATTCAACTTATCAGCAACAAATGTTACCAAAATATTTTGCAATTTTGATATACTTGAATGAGAAGAAATAATCCAAAGCTAGGGTGAAACTAAAAAATAAAAATAAAAAATTATGAGAAAATTAATCAGAAATTATATATATATATATATATATATATATATATATATATAGGTAATTACCTCTGTAGTCCACTTTTACAAATATGTTTTCTTTAGTGTCTTTTGGTGTATTAAAATAACTGAAATGCTAAAACTGAGATTCAAATTTCTAAAATGCCTAAATATATAAGCGGTTCTCAGAGTAGTTTTGTTTTCTCTCATGCATTTTCTCTCTCCTCCCCACCTCCTCTCCGTATGTCCTCCCCTCATTCTCCGCCTCCCTCTCTTCATTCTCTCTCAACCTCTCTCTCTGCTTCTCTCTCGTCCTCCTCTCCCTTTTCTCTCCTCCCACTCGCTTGTTAGCTTGTACCTTCCTCCTCTAGATGCCATCGTTTCTCTGAACCTAACTTTTTGAAAATATTGATTGTGTCCACTAGTGACCGATTGAAAGTTAAGAGCGCTTCTTCTTGCAAGGCTGCCAGACCTCAGACTTAGTCACCCTCATCTTCATCACAAGATACAAGTTCAAAGAGAGAGAAGGTTGAGACTAAATATAGAAACTATAGAGCGATTTAGGTATGTATATGGTATGAACATCTTTAGTTATTTTGGAAATTTTATATTTGTAATGATGTTCTTGCTACAAGAATCATGAACGCTACGTTTGTGTTGTCTGAGTTGGATGACTTGCAGAGCAAGGTTACTTCACAAGAATGGATGGACTGGCCCTAATAGAAAAATCTAGGGAGACTGGAAATGTTGTACTCATTTTGTTCAATTAACCAATTAAATTTATCTGAAAATTCTACAAGCAAAGAACCCAACTATGACCGATATTATTGACATATTAGATTTTCAATCAATAAAATGAAGAAAATATACAAAAGATCTGAATGGTTGGGTAAGCAATTAAAGAGAAATAGACAAACATATACGGGTAAAGTTAATATCTATATAAATTCAAAATCAAATTGATTGTCTTAGTAAGTATATTTTCATTAACTTTGTTAAAAATTCAATAAAAGATTAATGTAAGGTTTTGGTTTATGAAAGATCAATTGTTTGCTTTGTTGATATAATCAAATAATTATCTTTTTTGCAATATAATTTTTTATTAATTATGCAATAAATAATTAATTTATTTGTACATTTTGACCATTTTTCTTAACATGTCATATTAATTAAGTCACTTCAACTTTTGAGTATATTGTAATCCTTAAATTTCTAAAAAGAATTGTTCAAAAGATTAAAAAAAATTGTTAATTAAAATGACAATTTTTATAGAAAGAATATATTAAACTATTTTCAGTCATGTCGATCTTAATCTACTTTAAACTATTTTTTTAATAACTGCAGTGAAGGTGGTGGCGGATCGACATCGACGTCGTTTAGGCGAGAAGAGAAGAGAAAATGAGAGCGAAGAGAGGAGAAGAAGAGAAGGTTTGGAGAAGACGGAGTGATGAACCCGTTGTTTATTTAAATGAGCGTTGTTTTGCCCTGGTCAGTTAATTTTTTTTTCGTTTCGTCCCACACTTCAAAAGAAACCCTAGGGCGAAACGAAGATTAAAAAAAAAAAGGCAGGACACCCTTCCCTGTCCTGCCTTCAGCTGCCATTGATGAACCCAACAATTTATGCAAATGGGATGGAGCCCACCAGAGAGGGACTCCTATGGCCCTCCTCCGGCCGAAAGGGGTGCTCCGGCACCCCTTGTCTCTTAGTAGCTCCATCTCTGCTAGTGTGTATATATATATATATATATATATATATATATATAAATTACATGCACTAGCATGACACAGCAATACAAATGTTGGGAGTGCAACATAATTTCATACAAGATGTTGAACAACGCAAAATGTCAAATAGAAAAACAATTATGAATATAAAAAGCATGAAATGGCAGTCGTTGAACCAAGTATTCTAAATTATTTTCTAGTTTTCCTCATCCTCCATAGCTCTATCGCTCCCTCTCCTTTCAAGGTCTGTCCCTCTTTCTCTCCGTGTGTGTGAATTATTCGATGGATGTAGAAACGGTGTTGGATTTCAGTTGAGTTGTTCTGTTTCCGTTTTCTTGAATAGAGGTGATAATTTCCTGATTTTCGCTACATTTGAAATTACTGGGTTTTGTTCTGACCATATCTCAGTAGGTACAAAATAAAGATGCTTTCTGATTTTACTGTGTAATTGGGTCGGAGCAGATTTTTTTTTTTTTGAGACTGGTCGGAACAGAAATAGTACTTGTGTGTGTAGTGTTTGATTTCATATGTTCTTTTTCGATATCGGGGTTGCTTATGATTCTTATTAATTCCTAATGTTTGGAATGCTGTTGTGGTACTGATGATTTCATTATATGTCAGTTATAATCAACTGAAGTAACTTGAAAATGGTCGTGCAATTATAGTACTGTAGCGTTTCATGTTTTTTCTTTATAAATGGTTAATGCCTAGATGGAATGACATCAAATTTGGGTTATTAGGGCGCTGCAGATACGCTTGATACCATCTCATGAGGATGCCTGGCATTTTCATCTGAGGCTGAGTATGATTCTGTGTGGTTTTGATAGTTGGGTTGGATGTTGGAATGGAAAATTTTATCCCAAACTTACCCCAATGGCATTTTCAAATTTGGGGTAAATTTTCCTAATCTGTACTGGGATTGGGTGCAGAAATGGTGGAGCATGTCAGGGTAATGAAATTTGGAGCAGGGAAAGATATGGTCTATGGGCTTGGTGGTGGCAATGGAAATTATGCCCCAAACCTGCTCCTGATGTCACCCCTTACAGCGTGTTCCTGTGTTTCCAGGAGAATTACTAATTAAGTTTCACAAAATCTTACAATCACAAAAATTATGAAAAGACGTGTCTTTTTTGTGTGTGCGCGCGCTTGTATATTTGTATATGTATATGCAAGTATTACCAGAAAGCAGAAGAAATATTGGAGCTATTGAAACCAGTCCTAGATGCGATTGTTAAATGCGAATTATATTCCTCCGATGAAGTTCCTAATAAAATGATAGAATTGAGCCAATCAGTTGAAGAACTGAAGGAGCTTTTTGAAAATTGGCTACAATTGTCTAGTAAAGTTTACTCTGTAAGTTGCAGGCGTGTTTTCTCTCTGAAAACTGAAAAGTTGTCTTACTTTAACTGGATGAAATGAACATTCATTTTCCAACATTTTTTTTAATCTTCTAGACGATCCTGGGAGATCTTGTGTCCATTCATTCTGTTGACTTTTGGACTTATAACATCAACCATAGTTTCCACTTTCGTATTGGAGTCTTGAAAGGCCAGAAAATCCTTTCAAGGGTTTTAGGGAGTTCAGTCCTAAAGTTGTGGACCATGTATGTTTGTCATATATGGCAATAATGATGGAAATTTCTGTCAATGGTTGACTGGATATGTTGCACAGGCAGGTTGCTTTGTTCACTATGCGGATGAAAGAGGTGTAGGGAAGTTTAAATTTTGTAGCATGGGGGTCCTCAAGTTTTTCTGATCCTCCTTCTTTTTCCATGCGTGTAGTTCATGCAAATTGAAACATGGTTATCGAGGATCCAGACATTGGGCTTGGATACTTTGCAGCTGTTGAAGTCTTCTAATCATGATCTCCTAGAAGAGTTGAGTTCAATATCTCTTGAGGTACATGTTTTCCTTTCTTCTTTTATTAATTTTCAGCAGATAGTTTATACAATTGTAGGTGGAAATCGTTAGAGCTTCTAGTTATTTTAAGCTTTAAATATACCAGAATTATGAACTTCTTAACAACTTTTGGGAATAATTGCAGTTCTATATTCAAAAAATGAAGCATATGGATTATGAGCAAACATCGATCCTCAAAGAAGCTTTGAGGGACCAACTGGAGGGTGTTGGACCCAGCTCAGAGGTCCTTGTGAAAATTTCTGAGCGGCTAGGCTTGATGTCTAATCAAGAGATTCTAATTGAAGCAGTGGCCCTTGAGAAGTTGAAGGAGAATGCTGAACATGCTGAAAAATTGTGGAAGCTGAGCTTATCTAGCAATTAATTGCTATAGTTACCCGACTTCATGATCGTCTTGTTATGATAAAGCAGTATCAAAACAGTAGCCCAGTTCCAATACCGCCTGATTTTTGTTGTCCTCTCTCTGTTGAGTTGATGACAGATCCTGTAATTGTGGCATCAGGGCAAACGTATGAGCGGGCATGTATTAAAACCTGGATTGAACTTGGACTCAGTGTCCGCCTCAAGACACGAAATGGGTAAATGAGTACCTTACGGGTAAACAGGTACCCTGTAGGTAGGGTACGAGTAGTAATTTTTGTTATCCGCACGGCTACGAGTAGGATATGGTTACATGATATGAACTACGAGTACGGGTAATAGTATTGGTATATCTTACCCATACCCTACCCATTACCATCCCTATCTCTTTCTCTCCTCTCTCTTGTCTTCTCTCTCTCCTAAAAAACCCTAGCTGCTTTCTTATTTTCATCCTCTCTCTCGCCATATCTCCTTTCCTCTACTCTCCTCTCTCACCTTCCTCTCTGTTCTCTCCTATCTCGCTCCTCTTTGGCTTGGCTACCCCGCTGGAACATCAGATCGAAGAAAGCCACAAATGGTTCATTTGTTGGAATTCGTAACTAAGTTATGACAGTCATAAGCATACATGGCAGTGGAAATAACAAAAATTTTAAACCTAAAATTAGACCAAGGATCTATGCACATTAACATAAACGATTAGAGTTGGTGATTTACCTTAAAACCAAAGTTAGAGAGTGTATGGCCAAATGAGATTTGATGTAGCTTTTAGTATAAAACCGAATCTCCTTTCTCTGACGTTGCCTTTGCGCAAACGTCTTTAAAGGTATTCACATGAACGAACTCACTTGGATTGGCAATGTGTACTAGCACGAAGAATCTCTATCTTCTCTTCACAAATTCGGTTTTCTCTCTTTGTAAGTAACGCTCATTAATTCGGCATTGGCCTTCCTAGATGTACAAATTCGGCTCCTATTTATAAAAGCATAGAAACCCCTAGTCTTTCTTCTATTAGGACTTTTTTTCCCTTGTCCTACAAGCATAAGAACTCCTAACTAGGTATGAAGTGTACTAGGTTTTCTTTTCCTAGTCATACAAGAATCAAAGCTCTTAAAAAATAGGAGTGTGCATAATTTTTCTTAAAAAATAAGAGATGTGTCGAATTTGTACATAGGCTATTTAATGTTATTGGGCTTTTAATTACATGATACATTATAATTAAATAAATCACTCTTTCATTAATCTATATGGGCCAAAATTATGTCACACATAATAATAAACCCAAACATGCTTAATCTTAATAATTAGTTATTTAAATTAAAAACTCATTACATTAATGGATAATATCTTATATTATATTTATGACATAAATCATAAAATCTTGAATTATTAATAATTAACCAAATAAATTATCTTAATAATTCAATTGCCACAAGAAAGATTATTTGTGAACTAATCTAATTCGTTCTAGTGTGTAATCCAATAGACCCACTTAAAATTTACAATGGACCTTGTCCTAAACCTTATGCCCATAGTCTATAAGAGATATCTAGTAGTACATTATGACAACCCAATATCAAATGGAGTTGGTGATCCGAGTTTACCTTTCACAGTTTGATATTTAGTCCTTTTGTCAGACGATATCTAGATTAAGCATAAGACATAGTTACATGTCAACCTTATTTGCTTAATGTGTTTCTTGATCACAAGTAGATTGATATAACAAATGAATTTGATAACCCTTTTATCAATTCATTTGAGTATGTATACATTCCATCAATCCTACTCATTAAGTGGCCTAGAGATATCACTCTTCATAAGAGGAACAAATCTGTCACTCTCACTATCACTCATCTACAAGATTCATGACATATCCAATCATAGCCTTTATTATTATCCTGTTACGGATAACGTTTGACTAAGTTAAAACATGTGTTTCGTTAGGTAGGATTCTGTAGTGAGTTTCAGTCAGAAGACTTAAACATCAATACTACATGAAAGCTACTTGTGACATTAATCTATAAAGTACTTTCATAACGAGTCAGTCCAATACATGTTCCCTAACATATATCTATGTTATAAGTGATATCTCATATCCATAATCAGTAAAACGTGATTATCCACTTAGCAACATACTAACCTTAATTCATTATCATTCCTATGATAATAATTGATTAAGGACATTTAAAATATTATTCTTTTTATCTTAAAGTTTTACTATCAAGTCATACTTGATGACATAAAGAAGAATAAATTATTCATAGAGGTTTTATCTTCATAAAACATATAATAATATTTCATAGTGAAATGAAATGCCTCTTTATTAAATGATAAATCAAATGGTAATGTACATAAATGATTGGACAAGGGCACCAAAACTAATAGATTTGGTGTAGGTTAGGGTTTGGTGTGGAGAATTTGGGGATTTGATGATAAATGGTTCTATTCATGATATGTAGTGTTGATTCATATGATTGAACATCTTTAGAGATGATTTAGGTGATTTCAAAATGATTGTGTTGGGTTGGACGAAAATTGGGGTGTTGTTGATAAAATTTTTGCCATAGTGACTAGAGTGTAAATTCTACATATTTGAGGTTTGAAATGTAATTATAAAATATTTGGAGGACTAATTGGTAAATTTTCAAGAGTTTAGGGATTGGATTGTAAAATGTCGAGGTCTTAGGGACTTAGTTGTAATCTGTTAAAATTTGAGGGACTAAGTTCGTATTTTTTTCAAAATGATTGATTATCGACGAGAGAGTTAGATACTTGATCGAAATAGGATTTGCGATGTCGTTGTGGGTTTGGGACTTATATTTGCATTTCGGTATTATCACAGTTACCATATCTAATTCTATTATGATATGTTTGTTCTCAGCTCTATTTGATTATCGAGGTGACCAGCCATCCACCGACAGTGCATGATTGGATTCTTTGGCTCGGCATCCAAGTGAGTTGGATGCTATTCTAGACACATAGGATGTGCTTTTTCAAAAATTATTTTACTTTTGTTGTACTTTGATTTTGCTATATAATCTGTGTAACACCTCGTTTAATTTCGATTTGTTCTTGGATTTATTGGTAGATAAAGTTTATTTATTTTGATCCTTGGAGTTTCGATTCGAGGAATGTTTTGGAATGATTTAAGTTCTTGTCGGTATTTGATTTTGAAAAAAAAACATTGCAACCAAAAACAGTGCGTTTTTAGTCTTCCATTTCTGTCACGACCCATTTTCGGAGCATGACTGGCGTACGAGGTGAACCATCTAAGAGAGCTCGACTCATCTCGTACAAACCTCAAAGATATAGACATTCTACCCAAAATTATTCACTAATCCAAATATTTAATATTTGTAAAACATTTTATACTGAAAGTATGTATTTATATAAAATGAATATAAATTTAAAAGGATAATAAAAAGTAAGTGTAAAATCAATACTGTAATACCCCGAATAATTTTTATAAGTATTTTTGGATAATTATATTTGGAGTAATTATTTTGAATAATTATTGGTGGATAATTATTTTTAGAATAATTATTTTTGGATAATTATTATAAATAAATTTAGGTAAAAATTTGAA
>CAODLS013435692.1:0-10599 GCA_948243855.1 Flueggea neowawraea | reverse complement strand
GGACACGTGGTGTCGAGAGAGGGTATTATGGTAGACCCGAAGAAAGTAGAGGCAGTGCTCTAGTGGGAGAGGCCTAAGACCGCTACGGAGATTCATAATTTCCTTGGATTGGTTGGGTATTACAGGAGATTTATCTAAGATTTCTCGAGGGTAGCTACTCTTCTTACTCGGTTAACTTAAAAGGGAGTTAAATTTGCATGGTCTGATAAGTGTGAAAAAAGTTTTCAGAAACTGCAGAAGTGTTTAACGAGTGGGCCAGTGTTGGTGTTACTGTCGTTCTGGAGGTTTTGTAGTGTATTGCGATGCATCGAAAGTTGGCCTAGGTTGTGTATTGATGCAACATGATAATGTAATTGGAGCCCGACGCATGACTTGGAGCCAGTGGCAGTGGTGTTTTCACTCAATATTTGGAGACATTATCTGTACGGGGAGATTTTCGAGATCTTCACAGACCATAAAAGTCTGAAATACATTTTCAGGCAGCGGGACCTGAATCTAAGACAAAGACGTTGGCTAGAGTTGCTAAAGGATTATGATTGCTCCATATCATATCATTTTGGCAAAGCTAACGTGGTTGTCTATGCTCTGAGTAGGAAGTTGGTGGGCAATTTAGCTCATATCTCCATTGAGAGGCGACCTGCAGTGTTAAAATGGCACCATATGATGAATCTGGGGTTGTTCTATAGTTTGATGATTTTGGAGCTTTGTTTGGACACGTAGAGGCGAGGCCTACATTATTGGATCAGATCCAATAGGCTCAGAAAGAGGATTCAAAGATGCAGAATCTAATCGAGAGGGTTAGATCATCTGGTGTACCTGGATTCAGGGTGGATGACTCTGGAATCCTTTGGTTTAGGCAGAGACTGTGTGTACCATCTTTGAATGGTTTACGCGAGGATATTATGACCGAGGGTCACAGTTCGATGTATTCTGTACACCCAGGATATGTCAAAATGTATCGGGACCTTCGTGAGTCCTATTGGTGGCCAGGGATGAAGAAGAACATCAGTGAGTTTGTCAACCAATGCTTGATGTGTCAACAGGTTAAGTTTGAACACTAACGTTCTTCTGGATTGATGCAACAGTTGCCCCTTCCAGAGTGGAAGTGGGATCACATCACCATGGACTTTGTAGTTGGGCTGTCGAGAACATATATGACTCTATTTGGGTGATAGTGGACCGATTGACGAAATCGACACATTTTTTGCCTGTCAAGACGACTTATGGAGTGGCATGGTTGGCGAAGTTGTATGTCGATCAGATCGTATGTCTGTACAGGATACCAGTCTCTATAGTGTCTGACAGAGGACCTTAGTTCACTTCACAGTTTTGGCGTAAACTGCAAGAAGAGTTGGACACATGACTGGATTTTAGCACTGCTTTCCATCCACAAACTGATGGTCAGTTAGAGTGCACGATTCAGACCTTAGAAGACATGCTGAGGGCGTGTACTGTAGACCTTGTGGGGAGTTGGGATTCCCATTTGCCTCTGGTAGAGTTCGCGTATAACAACTCATACCATATGAGCATTGGAATGGCACCATACGAGGCATTGTATGATAGAAAGTGTAAGTCTCTGCTATATTGGGTGGAGGCTAGTGAGAGGGAGCCATTGGAACTAGATCTGATCTTGGAGACTACTGAGAAAGATTGATCCAGCAGAGGATCCAGACCACTCATAGTCGCCATAAGAGTTACGCTGATCCAAAGCGTAAACACTTGGAGTCTGCGGTAGGCGATCATGTATTTCTCAATGTATCGCTAATGAAGGGCGTTATGAGATTTGGGAAAAAAGGGAAGTTGAGCCCGAGATACGTTGGCCCATTTGAGATTATTGGCCGAGTTGGAGCCGTGGCCTACGAGTTAGCACTACCTCCATATCTCACTTCTAAGGAAGTATATCTCCGATCCATCTTATGTTTTGGTACCACAGTCGGTCAAGGTTAGGCTCGACCTGTCTTATGACGAGGCTCCAGCTAGGATTGTTGATCGGCAGGTCAAGAGACTCTGAAATAAGGAGATTGTTTCGACAAAAGTGATTTGGGGCACCATTCCTTAAAGGAGGCCACTTGGGAGGTCGAGGATGAGATGTTGTGCAGATATCTACACCTATTTGACTCTACAGATCTATAGGTTAGTATCTTCTGTCTTTATCTCTGTTCATGCATATCTTCATCTCTGTTTTGCATATTTGGGTTCGGGTGAGTGGAATGTCAGATGATGCTTCTTAGGGTTTGAGATTTGAATTACTCCTAGATAGTTTGATTTGGTGTCTGTTCAGGAGATTTTGAGAATCGTTCTTAATCTAGAAAACTGAGTTGTTCCTAACCTAGACCTAGCCGCTTTGAAATTCGATAATGAATTTCTTTTGAGGGTGGATGAATTTCTTTTGAGGGGGAAGTATGTAATACCCCGTCGAATTTTAACCGAAATCTGGTGGCAATCCGTTCGGCCTTAATTGGTAGTTTGAGATTTTGGTGGATAAATTTTAAATGAGAACTTTTTGGAGGCCGTTTGTGCCTGCAAGGCACGTTGAAGCTCATCTGCGCGCGCTGGAGGGGGTTTCTACGCACGTAGATGAGGGTCGAGTTGGATCTTGAACATGCTTAACATTGGCTATGCACGTTCTAAGGTACAACGTGCGTTGGCAGTTGTTCTGCGCGCGTTGACAACCTTCGGGATGCAAGCCGAGAACAAGTGAAATTATCTGTATGCGTTGGATATGGAATCTGGGCACGTAAAACGATGTCTGATACAGGCAGTGATGTGTCTATGCACGTCTGCGTCCGTTGAAGGGCACAACGCACGTTGTTCTTCATCTGGGTTTGGTCCGTGAGTGAGAGAGATGGTTTGTGTGCATTGAAAGAGGTAGAACACACGTTGATTCTGGATCTGAGAAATTTGGGAGGGCATTAGGTCTGTCGTCTATGCACACTAAGGCCTCTTCTATTCACATAAACCTTGTTCAAATTGCGTAGAAAGAGGTAGAACACGCGTATATGAGGGTTATCTGGACGGGTTAAGTGGGATGCCACGTATCAAATTTGTGGGTTTATAAATACACCTACCTATATTTTTCTCTGCCATAACTCATCTTAAATATCGAAATCATTCTCTCCCAACTACTCTCTTTGCTCTCCATCTATTCCAAGTGATTGCATTTCGGTTTGAAGGTAAGAATCACTCAATAATCCTCTCTTTTTGCCATTTTTTGCTGCACATTGTTCATCTAGGGTTTTGAACAGATTTTGAAGTTTGGTTCAAATCTTTCTCTTCTGATGAAAAGAGAGTTAAAGATGGTTAGATTACGATTGTTTAGGATTGAATCTACAGGATTTTGGCATCAGTTTTGAGAATTTTCTAGTTTGGGTGAAATGAGTTTTATTTTTAGGTAAGGCTCCGGGTTTGATGGATTTTTTGGCGAATTTGGAGTGTTTTTCTGATGCATGTGGTTGAGTAGGAGTTAGAACTACATAAATTTGAGTTTGGTTTGGAGATTTGATGATTTGTACTCTTGGGTCATAGGAAATCCGAAATTGATGATGGTGAATCTTGGTGGTTTTGATTGGTTGGTGGCTGAAAATTTAGACAATGTGGGTGTTTGGTTCTGTTAGATGTCGAGTGGAGTGCGTAGTGGCATTGGGGAATTTAGGTTGCATTACATTTGCATGTCATGCATTATGGAATTGCTACAGTACCACATATTGATAATTGTTGGCTATATTTGTACAACTCCTTGTGGTTGCCAGCACGAGCAGCGACCCACTAGTGGTGATTGACTGGTGATATTTGCTTGGACTCTCAGATGAGAGAATAACAGCTTCAGATACATAGGTTGTGTCCTTTGAAAATTATTATGTTTTTGATGTGTTTGACTTACATATGAAATTTGCATTAATAATAGTTTGGCTAATTAATAATTCGGCTATGTGATTATTAATACTCGGTAATTTATTGATATCTGGTAATTACATATATATATGATATATATATGTATATATGTACATATTCTCTGTATATGGTTTCTGCTCTGTATGCCGTCTGTTAGACATATATATATATAATTTGGATTAGGGACACCTAGCTACGAGGTAACGTAGCCTTTGGTATACCAATGCCCTGACAAGGCCCAGTTACCAGGGTAATATGGTAGTCGTGCTTCCGACCAGACCATGTGCTCTGTTTGATCTGATGGGTAGCTCTGTCCCCCTTCTATTATCTATATGTTCTGGTCCCTATCCACCTCTGTTATATACTCTGTATATATATAATATGTATTCTGCCTGTTGCATGTAATCTGCTTTGGTTGCGAAGGATTTCAGAAATGGTTTTCAAGAGAATATTATACGTAGAGTGTATATGTATGTATACGTATTTATTGTATGTGGTATTTTTGAACGATTTCAAACCAGACTCTATGACACATGTATGAGGCGATCTGAAGTGTTATTCCTCACTGAGTTTTACTCACCCTTTAACATTTTCAGGTTGTTTTTGGCTATGCGATCGTCCAACTTTCCATCTCAGTGAGGCGTCAGTATTATTGGTGAGTGACGCCCTTTTGATCGGCTCTCTTTCTCCGTTTAGAGCTCCACACTGATACACTGATGGGATGTCGAGTTTTCACATTTTGTATTATAGGATATTTATTTATCTATATTTGTATATTATGTCTAATACTCTTATACGATATTTTATTCTATTATATATGAGGTATACTTCTTATTTAAATGATTTTACGTTGTTTTAATAAAATTGTTTGGTAATAAATGAATGGGTAGTTGTCTGTATCTCTGAGGCTTGTGCGAGATGGTCGGGCTCTCATAGACGGTCCACCCCGTACATCGGTCATAGCCCAATTTTGGGTTGTGACATATACCATCTTCATTATTGAGAATTCTCCATTGACACTCAAGTAATCTACCATGTGATCTCTCAACAGCGAATTAGTCTAGCATCCATGCTAAAGCTTAACTATATGCCTACATGTTTGACTCAGATATCACACAACCATTTTCCATGTGGAAATGAAACTAACCAAACTATGTAATAGTCTTGCTGATTATCGACGACTAATACTGACAATCATTGACTATGGATATTTAGATATAGTGTTTAAGTACCAATGTGTTCTCCACTGGTCATAGCACACAAGGTGCAAACCTACTATATCATGGACATCTTTTTTTTTATCTAATCATACCAACCAAAATGATTCTCATATCATATTAATTAACGAAACGAAAATATACCTTTTATATTTTGTTATTACTTATGTGGTGTCTTTAATAGTTGGTTCTTAGAGCACCTACACTAATAATCATTCAAATAGGAGGGGATACACAATGGAGCAAAAAAGCAGCCAGGTATAAAAGAAGGGGCAATGGTAGTGGAAAATGCCTAAAACTTATCTTGGTGGATAATGAGGTTAGTATATATTAATTAATTTTGAATGTTAAAAACTAATTTAATGTCCTAACTTCATTTTTTTTATGTTTATTGTATTATGTGTATTGTAGAGAACGAAGATGCAAGCAGTATGTTCAATGATGTTGTTAACAAATTTTATGAGATCTTTTCAAAAGACAACACTTACACGAATGTTAATGGTGTTGTAAAAAAAAGTTTATCCTTTATTTGCGAATGCAAATGAAAAAATAGAATTATTACTCACTCACTCATTTTTAACAGTAAATGAAAGTGAAACAAAGATCGAAAAAGACGTTTTGCATTCTAATTTTGTTTCATTGAATGATTTGAAAAATAACAAGAAGAATTTCAATTTTATTGGTAAGATAATTTATGGTTGTCTGTTTTTATTTTTCTAACATGTTGTGTATTTTAACTATATGATGATTATTATGTTAATTTTATTATTTAGATCATGCAATTAAGAGGCTTTAAGAAAGTTATACCGAGAATGGAATTTTAGGTTTGACCTATTGTTCCAAGAGAAGGCATAATCATTATTTCCCCCAACGAATACGCAAGTTTGTTTACACTCTTAATGCTCAAACATTTTCTAATTCCAAAGGATTATTTCACATGACCGCCTTGACCATTAGATTTGATTGAATTGAGCGATCACTCATATTTTAATCTCTCATAATTTCGTCATCATATTACGTGCAACGCACATACACTACCAACTCGTATCACTAAGTATGTGTAAATATTTCCAATATTATTCTTCTCGATATCTACATATTATAAATGCCCATTTTTAAAAAAAAATCACCACTCTTTTCTTCTCTGAATTTTTCTTTTTTGCAAATGATTAATAAATACTTGTCAATCATTGACGATGTGGTGTCAACTCAAGTTTTAGATTTTTTGGTTTTCCTGTCAAGCAATCTTTTTCGAGATGAAGTTAATTTTTTGCAAAAACAAATGAATGATAACTGAGAAAAGTGAGATATTTTTACGTATGATCCTCTGATGTTTGAATTGTTCTTTGAACTATAGGTAAGTAGCACATAATAAGAAACATAAAAATTTATTCATGTGTGACCGTTTGGTATAAGTTACTAATCGCTATGAGAGCAATTTTACGTTTTTGAAGAGTAGATGAATTTTACGGTTACCTTTCAATATATATATATATATATATATATATCACATCAAATTGATTATGCATTTAAAATGTGATATATGGGTTCTAAAAATGTGGTTAAAAATATAGCAACTCTTGCAGATCATGAAGCGGCAACTACAGGTGGAAGTTGTCTATTCTCTTATGGGCACAGTACGTTTATGTGAAACAATCTATTAATGTTGTGGCCGAACCCAAAAAAAAAGCCCCTGAACCTGTAACCTTTTTTCTATTAAGTCCCTGAACTTCAGTTTCTTTCTATTGAGCCATTTTACTTGTAAATTCGTTCCTATCAAATCCAAGTACGAAATTTGGCTATTAAAGTGCACACGTTTCATAACGCCGTTATTTCTCTTGGTGACATGGCATCCACTTAGACAATTGTTAATATATAAAATTACTATTAATGACAATTCATTTGTAAATATAATTTGAAATATTTTTTAATATCAATCTCATTTAAAATTATAAATTTAAAAATGTTACTAGAAAAATATATAAAAATAATTGTAATATTAATACATAAAATTAAAATCTAAATAACAATTTCATGAAAATAAATAAATAAATATATATATTTATATATATTATTGGAAAGATCAATTTTTGGCATCACAATTGTAATACATCTCAAATATTAAAAAGATAATAAAAGTGGCAGTGAGTTTTATCAATATTTCTCAATATTATAATTTTGCCATTAAAATAATAATATAATATTAATTGACATACATCACAATTGAGATACAAAACACTTTTTTATAATAAAAAAAAATACAATTACTTTGAGCACCAAAAAATTTAAAAAAAAAAGGGAAAAGAACAAAAATTACTTATAACAAAAAGAATTTTTTTTTGTAAAATTTTTAACACAATTAAAAATGTATTTTCTCTATGGAAAAAATATTTGTAATTTATTTTATAGTTGTTACTCATGAGATTTATTTTAATTATAAAAAATAATTTTTTTATAAGTGATTTATTGGAAAAGGAATCCAGGAATCCTAAATATTAAAATTGACTCTAATACTAATTTACTACAAACCCATTATTTCTTTATCAAAAATATTTCCTCATTAGATCTTCATGTAAATAGATATTTTTAATAAATAAATAATTTAAATTTAAAATGACTAAAATTTTTGCAAACAACAAATTTATTTTTACCGACTTTTAAAACTTCTCTTTGCTTAGATCTCTTTAGCAAACAATATTCATTTCATCTTTAATTTTAGTAGTTATAATGAAATTCCAAATTCGATTATTGAAATGCTCATATTATTCTGGTGGAGATGACGTTGTCACAGAGGACCTCTTCCGGAAAAAACAAAATAAAATAAAAGTCGTGACTACTCATTATTATTGCTCAAGTTATAAGATCCACTCAATTCATAGGAGACATTTACTTGCCATTATTGGCTCCAGCAACGTCCACTCTACTTGACATATCATATCATTTTGGGACTACTTATTTCCTTATTGGAATGTAATTTCAAAAAAAATAATGTAATTTGAAGAATGAGGATTATCAAGTTAATCGATTGGTAATGTGCGAGAAATTAATGAGATTGTGTAAGAGCATCTCCAATAGTGCTTTTTATTTTTTAGATAATTTTTGATAAAAATGGAGAGTACCATAAATTATATAGATTGAAAATACAAATTTCCTCCAATGTTACTCTTTTGTTTGGCTGTTTATTTTGTAGATAACAAATTTTCATTGGAGGAAGGAACAAAAATAATTAAATGAGAGAAAAGATAAAGAATAAAATATATAAAAAATGTAAATTTTATTCATGGCAATTAAAATATAGAATCATTTTAGCTAGATAAATATGAAAAGTAAACTCCACTCTTTATATCACGTTTAGAGATAAAGAGTATGTTAGAGATGAATTTTAAAAAATTACTCTTTATAATAAAAAAAATTATAAATATAAAGAGAATATTAAAAATAGTCTTAACGGACTTCTATATATATGATTGTACTTGTTGAAGAAAAACAAAAGAAAATTCTCAAAATTTGTGAGAGAGGCATTTATCTATGGTGCCAAGAAATGCTTCACCCTAGATTTTTTGTGATTGAGATTGGGTTGGCGGATGGTACCTACCACATATTGCCTACAATCACATCTGTGATTTGAAACGTTCCATTTTTTTGTTTAATGAAATTAGGATTACAAGGAAAAACAAAATGTTACCGATGAACATATAATTTATTAATTTTGAAGTTAACTCTAAAATTGGGAGGTGATGTGGTGGATTCGATTTTTGGTAGTTGTAAATAAAATGACTTAAAAAAATTGCTCCACATATCCAGCTCTAATTCAAATAAGTATCCAAGAATAAATGATGCTTAAAATTGTTGCAGATTAAAGTGATCCCTATCTGCATAAAAAATTATGGCAATTTTAGTTTTCTAATCGATTTGCATACAGAAAACGAGATCTTCTGACTGCCTCATTCTATAATTTAGAAATTTAAAAGGATATCATGTTATGTTCTTGAGACTTAACACGTAGAAAGAAATCGGGGAAGTGAGGGAAAAAAGTTTAGAAATTCGGACTCCTAAGTAAAGAAACGAAACAAAACAAAAACCACCTGTCATTGGAATTAGGCAGAGAAATTGGTGTAGTTTAAAAAGAAAGGAAAAGTGCAAAATCACGTGTATCAAACGAACGAAAGGACATTTAGGATTCTTGGTTAAAAAAAGAAAGGACATTTTGGATTACTAGTGAAAAAAGATAATCGTAGTTACGAATTAAATGAGAACTGGTTAATGCACTTATTGATTAATCCATTAGTATTAACTAATGTATTGGATGTATTAACTGTTTTTTCGTGGAAAAAAACCATTAATATTTTAATTTTTATGCAGTGATTGTTCATTCTTTAATCTTTGTAGTTAATGAAAAAACGTGTCCAATTAAGAAAACTATATGTGATAGGTTCTCAGAGTTCATTTGAAAAAAAAATGGAATTTTGATGACAGGGAGAGAAAAATCACCGGAGTTTCGCATTAGCATTAATGACCAAGATCGGAAACGTGACATCAAAAATCAATGTAGCATGTGTGAGAACTTTCTATCATTTTTGAAACTAAACAAAACCTACCCTCTTTTCCAAACTGCAATTAGAGTCGCAAGCCAAATCCCTCCATTATATATCCCCAACAATAGACCAACCTTAACAGTAGAAGACAAAACTTACAATTATACGCCTCCATAACCTCTTCCACATTCACGCTCACAGAAACCAAGCAAAAGTCACAGAAGCAATGGCAGCAGCTCAACTTGCTGGTCATGAAACCTTCCTCCAGACCCTTATGACCTATTCTGACCCATTACACCCCATTTCCAATGCCATTTACACTCCTGATGACCCTTTATACTCTTCCATTCTCAAAGCTTACTGTAGAAACCTCAGGTTCATCACTTCCACCACTCCAAAACCACTTCTTATCCTCACTGCATTGCATTACTCACATGTTCAAGCTGCTGTTATTGCTGCTAGACGACATGTTGTTCAACTGAAAGTCAGGAGTGGAGGGCATTGCTACGAGGGAACTTCTTATGTCTCGGACGAGCCCTTTTTCGTCCTGGACATGTACAATCTTCGTACCATTGATGTTGATATTGCTTCCGAGACAGCCTGGGTTCAGACTGGAGCCACCCTTGGAGAAGTTTTCTACAGAATTGCACAGAAAAGCAGAGTTCATGGGTTCCCCGCTGGTGTGTGCCCAACAGTTGGCGTTGGGGGTCACTTTATTGGAGGTGGATATGGCAATATGATGAGGAAGTATGGACTATCTATTGATAACATCATCGACGCGAAGATGGTTGATGCTGATGGCAGGATTCTTGACGGGAAATCCATGGGAGAAGACCTGTTTTGGGCAATTCGAGGAGGTGGTGCTAGTTTCGGAGTTGTAATTGCTTACAAAATCAATCTTGTTAGAGTCCCAGAAACGGTGACTGTTTTCAGGGTCGAGAGAACTCTGGAAGAGA
>CAODLS013435307.1:0-14853 GCA_948243855.1 Flueggea neowawraea | reverse complement strand
CTAGGGCCAAATCTTATTTTGGAGACTACCAAAAAGATGAAATTGATCCAGTAGAGGATCCAGACTGCTCACAGTCCTCAAAAGATTTCCGCTGACCTGAAGCGTAAACATTTGGAGTTTGGGATAGGAGACCATGTATTTCTCAAAGTGTCACCAATGAAGGGTGTCATGAGATTTGGAAAGAAGTGTCACCATAGACTGTGTTGGGGCCGTGGCGTATGAGTTGGCATTGCCGCCAGAGTTTGCTTCTATTCATCCGGTGTTCCATATATCACTTCTAAGGAAGTATGTTCCTAATCCGTCTTATGTTCTGACACCTCAGTCTGTGGAGGTCCGATCCGACTTATCTTATAATGAGGATCCCGTGAGGATTATCGATCAACAAGTGAAGAGGTTGCAGAACAAGGATATTACTTAGGTGAAAGTGTATGGAGGAACCATTTTGTTGAGGAGGCCGCTTGGGAGGCCGATGAGGAGATGTGGCACAGATATCTGCACCTGTTAGACACAGATGATCCCTAGGTCAGTGTTTTTTTGTTTTTTTTGCATACTTTGCAATTCATTCTATTTTTGGCATCATCATGTTGCATATGTGTGCGTAGACTGAGCGTTGGGTATGCACTGTCTATGTTTTGAGATGGGTAGCCTAGACATTGGTGTAGGTCTATTTTGGAGATCTAGAGCTGATAAGGACTTCGATTAGTTCTGTTTTGAAATTCGAGGATGAATTTCTTTTGAGGGGGAAGTATGTAATATCCCGCCCTTTCCGACTATATTCCCTATAGCGATTGGAATTTCGATTGATGATCGTTAATGCTCATCCTCATTGAGGATTTGGAGTTTAAATTGATAGTCGATAATGCTGATGAGCATGTAGGGTTTGTGTTTTGGAACCTTGAGTAGCATGTCTGGAGAGTGGATAACTCGAGTTAGAGTAAAAGGTGACTCGATTTATGTGACCCTTATACAACTCGATTTATCTAGAAGTGTAACTCGAGTTAGATGAGGTCTATATAACTTGAGTTAATCATTGGGTAACTCGAGTTATCTATGCAAAAGTGGAACGACGCATTTCAGTGTTCTTCTTTTTTAAAAGATCCCAACCAACCGAAATCAGTCATTTCTTCCAAATCACTTCTCTTAGACGCTTCCAATCTTTCTCAAGTTGTTCTTCAGCACTTCCATTGGTTTCTTAAGGTAAGAACGCGTTTCTTTCCTCATAATTTCTTCAATATTATGCATACTAGGGTATTAGGGTTCAAATGGGTTTGATCAACTCGGTTTAGGGTGATTTGGTGAGATTCTGAGTTGTTTTGATAGATTTAAGTATAGATCCGTGTTCAAGAGGATGATTAGCGTAAATGTAGTGGATTAAGACTGATTTTTATCGGTTCATTTGAATAATTGGTTGATCTGGATAATCTGGGAAAGTGGTTTACTTGAGTTATGTTTGGTTAACTCGAGTAAGATAAGCCCAAATTTACTCGAGTTATATTGGGTTAACTTGAGTAAAGTAAGCCATGATTTACTCGATTTATTTGTTGCCTAACTCAAGTAAATCAGACCTCAGTTTACTCGATTTATTTGTTGTCTAACTCGAGTAAATCTGACCTCAGTTTACTCGAGTTATCTATGGATAACTCGAGTAAACAGTGGTTCCGAGGGACCAAATTGTGACATTTTGTAGTTGGTTAATTTGGAGAAGTTGATGATTAATTTGGGGATTTTGAGCGATCTTTGAGGGTTGCATTTGCATATGCATTTTGGGTATGGCCACAGTACCATATTTGATGATTATTATATTGTATTTGTTACAGCATCTTGTGCTTACCAGCACCAATAGTCACCCACCAGCAGTGCTTGATTTGAATTCTTAGAGCTTGGACATCCAGGTGAGTGGATGGCAGCTTCAGACACATATGTTGTGTCTCAAAACTAATTATGTTTTTGATGTGTATAACACATATTTGAAACCGGACTAATCTAAGGATTGGTTAATTAACTAATGGGATTATGTGAATAAAATACTAACTATTTGTTTTGGAAAAGTATTACATATATATATTGATATATATGTTTTGATGGTTTTGATGCTGAATGCATGGATTTTTTTGAGATTATCTTTTTTATTATGGGACACCTTTGCTACGGGGTGCGTAGGCTTTGGTATACTAAGGTATGATTGACCCAGCTATCAGCGTTGTCAATAGCCATGTGCTCTGGCTCGACATATGATTTGTTACTGGATTAGTAGCAGAGTTGATTGAGGTGGTTGAGTAATGTAGTTCCCACCAATCAGTATCGAGGTGGTTGAGTGATGTTCCCACCACAATTGTTATCGGTCCCATAATATGTATATATGGTTTTTGCTTATGATACTAGTAGTATCATTTTTGCCAATGCGCATGTGATTGCCTTGGGTGTAAACGTTTGCCAAATGTGTTTCTGAAATCATACTATGTATGTAGTGTGTATACATACATATATATATATATATATACACATTCATATCGTATACGTGCATGTGGTAGTTTTTCAACGGTTTTCAAACCAGTCTTTGTGAGGCACGTATGAGGCACTCTAGAGTGTTGTCCCTTACTAACTGGATTTGACCCTCTTTGTTTTCTGTGTTGCCTTGTTTCTATTGTGCAGGTTGATTTGACTCGGCAACTTTTGACATCCCCGCCCAATGAGATAGATACTTTTAGTTAGTAGCACCCTTTTTGCCAGGCTACTTCGTTTGTATTAGATGCTCCACTCCGATATACTGTTGGGTTATGGAGTCCGCTGATTGTGGGTTTACTTTGGGGATATTGGACTTTTATGATTTATCGATTGTATTGATTTTTGATAAATTTTATAATCATATATATATATATATCATTTTCTCGAAAACGGTTTTAATAACATGTTTTAATCAAATGGGTCTATAGTTTCTATATCTTTGAGGCTTGTGCGAGATGGGCCGGGCTCCCACAGACGGTTCACCTCGTACGCCGGTCACGGTCCCGAGAATGGGTCGTGACAACAACAAAACATATAATTTAGGAGACATAGCCTATGTGTCTGAAGCTTCCATTTCACTCACCTGGTATCCAAAGATATGGATCCAGTCAAGTACCACTGGCAGGTGGCTGATCCTGCTGATAAGTACAGGAAGCTGAAATATATACAAGCATAACAGATATCAAAATAGAGTACTAGTACTCTGGCAATACCGAATGCATGATATGAAAATGCAGATGCAAGCTCTCATCCAACGACGAAAGATCTACTTTGGTCGAAGATCTAACACTGAAACCTCAAAAATCGTGATCTACGTAAAAATACAGTTAAGTCCCTCAACCTTTGTAAAATTACTAAATAGTCCTCAAAATTCTCAAAATTTACCCATAAGTCCTCCAAATTAGACTTCTATCTATTAGAAATTGCAAAATATCAAAAATTACATTTTGGTCCCTCTGAACCATGGATAACTCGAGTAACAGAAAAGCCTTACTCGAGTAATCTAGACCCTTGATAACTCAAGTTATAGGGAAGCCTAACTCGAGTTACCTAGGTCATGGCTAACTCCAGTTACCCAAGTCGTTTCTCGAGTAAATCACTTTCCCAGAATTCCTAAAACTCGACAAATCTTGATTTTACTAATAAAAATCGCAATCAATCACCCACATTGACTTTAATCAATCTTCTGAAGACAAATCTAAGATCCATTCCACCAAAACAACTCGAAATCACTCAAAATCGACCCAAGCCAAATTGATCTAACCCATTTATGATCATCCATAATTCTGGTGATTTAAGGCCAACTCTAAGCATTTCTAAACTCCCGAAGGCACGATCTAGCAACCCCAAACATTCATTTCAGCAGAGGCATCACTAATCTAACTCTATGAACATGCATTTAAAACCCTAATATGCACATCTTGCAAAATGATAAAGAATTGAAGAAATGCAAGGGTTTAGAAGCTTAATCTTACATCAGAGATGATGTTGAAGAAAAGAGAAACATTGGAGACAAATTCTGGATGGATTGGAATGTTTGAGAGTGAGAGAGTTGAGTAAGAACCAAATGAGTTGGGTAGGGGGTATTTATAGACTTTATGCCTAATCGAGTTATACACTTGATTACTCAAGTTATCCTTTCTTCAAATTGTTCTGGGTTCATGGCTTACTCAAGTTATCCATAGGCTTACTCGAGTAATCCAAACCCCATACAACTCGAGTTACAACAACGCCAACTTGAGTTATCCAACCCTTACATAAGTCGAGTTCTCCTCTTTGCTAACTCGAGTTATCACTCCTCAAACACCAAATGCAACAAATTAAAGCCTCAAACTCGATATCAAGTCGGAGATCCACCGAAACCTTATTGGAAGAGCGAGATATAAAAAAAAGCATAAAATGAAGGATACTCATAGTTTAACATCATTGCGGACTAAAGGTAGTTTAATGTCATTTCGGACATAGATGAAATAACTATTTGGGATGCCAAATAGTCCTCATGGTGGCTCATTTGAATGCTCTCAACCATCCCTTATAGACAGTTATAGGCGTATGATCAGTCAAGATGATGTCGATTGGACCGAATGCGTGAACCTTAGAGATTTTGAAAGAGACATACTTAGGATTCTTGGGGTTGTAAAGGAAGTGGTTCTTGGGTGGAAAATAGTAGACTTGTTGCCCTTCATAAGAACCTCACATTCCTTCCTTATGTGTCCTCTTCAATCCTAACCCCTTCTTTGTGGTTCTTCTCATAAACACTCAAGCTTTTCTCAAACTCCTCATTCCTTTGCTCCTTCCATTTTTCCTCATTGGGTCTCACCTCTCCATGATTTGCTACGAAAGGATCCACTCCAAGCTCCCTTTTTATTTCTCTAAGGAACCTAAGGGTGGTGGTGAGGGTTTTGTAGACAACATGCAACCTAATGCCATAGTCGTTGTCTGAGAAGAGTAGCAGATTGCAAATGTGGCAGAAGTCGCTATTGTTGTTCCTTGTTGCAGTTTGTGTCCCCTTCCTGTGGAAGGATCGTTGTCACCGACATGTTTTGTCGTCATGTTCACTGTCTTGATTAGTGTCATCATCACTAATGGAGGAAGAAGATGAACAATGGCAGTTGGAACTGGTGGTGACTCTTAAGAGGCGGCGGGTAGGGTTGGAAATAGCTTCTTTTTCTTCATTTTTATTGAATTGACATAACTGCCCTTGGTTGTATTTGTTTAATTTTGTGCAAGAATGGATAAATTTGGACACTTGTGGATACATTTTGGAGACTTATTGAGACATTTGGTTACATATATAAATTTGTGAAAGAATAAATAAGTGAGCTTAATTTGGTTTTATAAATTCAGAATTTTGTATTTTAGATACTTGTTGAGACACATGGATACATTCGGAGACATTGGGAGACATTTGGATATATTTGGATACTATAAAAACTTGAGTTTTGGATACATTTTGGAGACTATAGAAAAAAATGTAAAAAATATTAAATCAAAAAATTATTAAATCGAATTTTATATAAAATTTTTTTGATTTGGAAACATTTTGATACATATAGATGCACTTGAAAATCACAAGATACATTCTAAAACATCTGATTTTTTCTCTCTTGGAATTTATCTTTTTTAACGAAAAAATAAATTTCTCACAAAAATATTGCAATTTTTTGGGAAAATATCTCAATTTCTAGGTCAATTTCTCAATCAATTAAAAATTTAGTATTTTTGCAAGATGTTTTAAGCATGTTTCTATTTATCAAAATATGTTTAGTGCATGGCAAAAATCAAATTCTAAATTTTAATTTAGTATAAATGTTAAATTTTCCCAAGAAGAAAGGGAAAATTGCCAAATATTCAAAAAAAGACGCCTTTAATTTTTTGTATTTCTACGAAATAGAATTTTTTGTAATTGTGGCATCTACCGGAAACTAAAAATCGAAATTGCAAAAGATTCGGATCAAACAAATACCAATTAACTACCATCCAGATACCAATTGAACACCATAATAAAATTTTATAAAAATGAGATAAAAAAATTGAAAATCAATTGGATCTAAATAAAAAAAAAATTAAAACCCAGAAATATATATAAAATATGTATAGCAAAAAAATAAAGATGAATGTTAAATTTTTTGATTGGTATTTAATCAATTTTTAGATAGTGTTCCATTGGTATTCAAAAAGTTTGAAAAAAAGTATTCAATTGTTATTCAAACAGTATTCAATTTATATTTAAAAAATTTTTAAAAACAATATTTAATTAGTATTTAATCAATTTTCAGATTGTATTTGATTAGTATTTGAAAAGTTTTTAAAAAAGTATCCAACAGGTATTCAAATAGTTTTAAATAATATTTGATTGGTATTCAAAAACTTCTCAAAAATAGTATTCATTTGGTATTTAGATAGTTTTCAAATAATTTTAAATGAAGTATTTAATCAGTTTTCAAATGATATTCAATAGTTATTCAATAAATATTCGAAAAGCATTCAACTACTGTTTATTTTATTTTCAATAGTATTTTAAAAATACTCAACATATAATTAAAAAATATTCAATAAATTTTAAATAAAATTATTCTATTAGTATTCATATAGAATTTGAAAAGTATTTTATAAGTTTTATAGAAAGTATTCGACTAGTATTTAATTAATCTTGAAATTTCATGCAAGTATTCAACTAGTATTCAATTAGTTTCCAATTACCATTCAAGAAGTATCTAAAAGTGTTTTTGTACTTAGGGACTGATTTATAATTTTAAGGGACTAATTGCAAAGTTTAGAGACTACATTATATTTTTTTCAAAATTCTAAGGATAAACAGTGAAATTTGTAAGTGGAATGTTGTTGCAGTTAGGATTGCCAAACATTAGCCACAATTCTACCAATTCTCTGCCACCGTTACTTTTGTCTCTACAGTCACGTCAGATGCACAACCGTTGTCGTTCCTATTGGTCTCGATCTCGATTTTCTTGGGTTTGATATACTTGATTTTACCAACATTTTTATGGTGATTTGCAATGCATTTGTGAATGATTTTGATGATTTCTATCTTGAATTCTTATACAAGTTATTTATATTTGAAGATGTTGAAGAAAAAGCATGGAAATGAGGTAAGAAAAATAAAGAATGGCAAGGAAAGCAAGAAAAAAGGATGATTTGTGGACTAGAAGGACTAAACTTGAAATTTGATGCAGCAGCCAACTACCACGCCCCACACTATGGGGGACTGGTTGGCAATTGTAGCGCGGTGGCTAAGGACTTGGGCCACCATACCCTCCATCACAAGAGTGTCGCAAGCTTTTGCCTCTTGGTAGAGCCACGTTTTGAAGGCAATGCCCCTGGTACATGTGTCACGGCCCACGGTCAACGAATGGATGGCACAACCCAACAAAATGAAGAATGATGACATGTAAGAAGTTGAATTGAGTAGATTTTTGTCTTGATGTCACCCTTAAGAGGCCAATTTAAGGAATTGTAAACAGGATTTTGTGTCACACTCTAACACTATATATACTCTTTTAGCCTCATTTTTTCACATTTTCACTCACTCATAGAATATTCTAGGCACCGTTTTTAGAGTAGGCTTATGTTTTAGGTTCTTGGAGGATTTCATAGATGCTTGTTGAATATTCACTATTTTCTTTTCTTATTTTTGTTATTTATCTTTACTTTTCCTTTAATGGGTATTGTCTTTATTTCATTTATTTTGCTTATTGAGTTGATTATGATTGTTGCTGGGTAGTTTGCTTAGAATGATCAATTATGTGATCTCTTGGGCAATATTTCAAATAGATTAGATGGGTTGTCACCAATTCTTTCACTTAGTTTCTTATTAATCTTGTTTTAATTGTATAATTTCTAAAATTGGCCACTTCAAGAATTAACTTTTAGACTAATGAAATCTCTTGAGAAAAGGTTTTATTAAAAGTCCAAGATTTATAAGCTTTGCGGTTATTACTCTTGGTTATTAGAGATAAAGCTAATTACTGTTGAGGTAGTTAAAACCAAGGTTTTAGTTAGAGAGTTTGATTAATCTTTGTCACGACCCATTTTCGGGACCATGACTGGCGTACAAGGTGAACTATTTATGAAAGTCTGGTCTATCTCGTACAAGCCTCAAAGATGTAGAAACTTTATCCATTCACTTATTAAAACACTTGTGGGAAAATCATATATAAGTATACGAAATAATGTTTATCATATATATATCTCAAAATATTATACATGTAATATATGCAAATATATATAAAGCGATCTAATCGCAAAATAATATATACAAAAGTTAAATACATAAACCCTATAACCCTACAGTATCTCGGAATGGAGCATCTAATCCAAATGAAGTAGCCCAGCAAAAATGGCGCTACTAACTAAAAATATTTGTCTCTCATTGGGTGAAGATATCCAAAGGTTGCTGAGTCAAAGTCAACCTGTAATCATAGAAACAAAACAACACAAAGAAACAAATGGGTCAAACCTAGTGAGTGAAGGACAATATTCCAAATCGCCTCATTGAACTCCTCATTTACGCACGTAGAGGACCTCCAGAATCTCCAACGCACACAGAACGCACGTTGGACGCTCCCAACCAAGATCAAACCTTAAAATTCATGATTCCTCACATCTCTAACACTCCGAAACTAGAAGAAATGCTACAGTACTCCGACTGTCACAATATGGTATATTATATACTTCCCCCTCAAAAGAAATTCGTCCTCAAATTTTGAAACAAATAAAATCGGCCCACGATCAATACTAACCTCTCTAATCGGAATTGCCCAGCTAACTCTCAACTAGCTAGCCACCATGCAATCATACAAAAACAAATATGCAAAGACAGAAATGAAGGCACTGACCTAGGAACCAGTAGAGACAAACAAATGCAGATATCTGCGTCGCATCTCATTCTCAGACTCCCAGGTAGCCTCCTCAACAGAATGATGTCTCCATATCACTTTTATTGATGCTATCTCCTTGTTCCACAACCTCTTAACTTGTCGATCAACAATCCTTATGTGATCCTCCTCGTAAGACAAATCAGATCGGATCTCAACAAACTGAGGTGCCAGAACGTTAGACGGATCAGGAACATATTTCCTCAAAAGTGATATATGGAACACCAGATGAACATAAGTAAACTGAGGCGGCAATGCCAACTCATACGCTACAGACCCTACTCGACCAATGATCTCAAATGGACCAATGTATCCCGAGCTCAACTTGCCCTTCTTCCCAAATCTCATCACACCCTTTATTAGTGAGATCTTGAGAATACATTGTCTCTTATCTCAAACTCTAAATGTTTACGCTTCAGGTCAGCGTAACTTCTTTAGCAACTGTGAGCAGTCAGGTCTGGCTCATCCTGACCTTCTCAGTAGTCTCTAAAATAATATCTGGTCTCATTGGCTCTCTTTCTCCGGCTTATGCCCAAAATAAAGGAGATCTAAATTTTTTACCACATAATACCTCGTAAGGCGCCATCTCGAAACTCGAATGGTACGAATTATTGTACGCAAATTCCACCAATGGCAAGTGAGAATCCAAACTCTCACAAAAATCCATAGCGCATGCTCTCAACATATCCTCCAAAGTCTGAATCATACGCTCAGACTGACTATCAGTTTGAGGATGAAATGCTTTACTGAAATTCAATTAAGTACCTAACTCCTACAGTTTACGTCAAAACTACAAAGTAAACTATTGTCCTCTGTCAGACACTATAGAGACTAGCACACCATGTAAATATACAATTCGGTTGACATACAACTTAGCCAACCGTGTCGCTCCATATGTTGTCTTGACAGGCATAAAATGTGCCGATTTCGTCAATTGGTCTACGATCACCCAAATGGAATCGTACCCCGAGGATGTCCTCAGTAACCCCACTACAAAGTCCATCATAATACGATCCCACTTCCATTCCAGAAGAGGTAATTGTTGCAATAGTCTAGAAGGACGCTGGTGCTCAAACTTAACCTGCTGACAGGTCAAATACCAACTAGCAAATTTAGCTATGTCCTTCTTCATTCCTGGTCATCAATAAGCCTCTTGAAGATCCGATATATCTTAATGTAACCTGGGTGTACAAAATATGTGGAGTTATGACCCTCAGTCATAATCTCCTCGCGCAATCCACTAGAGGATGGTACGCACAACCTCAACCCAAACCACAACACTCCTGAATCATCAACGCTAAACCCAGATTCACCAAATGATCTAACTTTTTTTTATCAGACTCTGCATTTCAGAATCCTTATTTTGAGACTCTCGAATCAGATCCAATAACATAGGCATCGCCTCAACATGACCCAATAAAACCCTGGAATCATCAAATTGTAATGTGACTCCATCATCCATCAATTTCTACAACTCAGCCACTGCTGGTCACCTCTCAATAGCGATGTGAGTTAAACTCCCTGTCGACTTTCTACTCAAGCCATAAGCCACGACGTTTGCTTTTCTAGGATGATATGATATCGTACAATCATAATTCTTTAGCAACTCCAACCAACGTCTCTGCCTCAAGTTTAGATCTCGTTGCCCAAAAATATATTTCAGACTTTTATGATCCGTTAAGATCTCAAAATTCTCACCGTATAAGTAATGCCTCCAGATCTTGAGTGCGAACACAACTGCTGCTAACTCTAAGCCATGCTTTCGACCTTTGGGTCAGAGTGACTTTTGCTATCAAAGTGAGCGCGACAGTGCCGTGCAAGGGTATGTATCAGCTGTTAGAGCTGAGCAAATGATTCGTCGTGGTTGTGAGGCGTACTTGGCTTTTGTATTCATCGAGCCGCATAGTTTGGAGTTAAGTTTAGAGGACGTACCTACGATACGAGAGTTCTCCGATGTATTTCCTGAAGAGTTACTAGGACTTCCGCCTAAGCGATAGATTGAGTTTGCCATTGAGATACAGCCTAGTACTGATCTGATATCGATTCCACTGTATCGGATGGCACCAACGGAGTTGAAAGAGCTAGAGGCTCAGCTGAGAGATTTATTGGACAAGGCATTTGTTAAAACGAGCGTTTCACTTTGGGGTGCTCCAGTGCTATTTGTTAAGAAGAAGGACGGTAGTCTTCGTATGTGTATTGACTATCGGTAGTTGAACAAAGTAACGAGGAAGAACCGATATCTACTTCCGAGGATAGATGATCTTATAATGGATCCAAAATCCGATATCCACTAAGGCACCAGGATAGCCATCTAAGTTTTATCTTATAATGGATCCAAAATCCAAATCATAACAGTATTGCCCTCAAGACTATATCAAAACAGTATTTCAAAATAGCTTCAGAAACAAAGGAAAGCATTTTGCAACAAGCAACATGCATAGCAGACAAACGTTTTACCCAAAAACAAAGTTCAAAATTTATTTCTGAAATGTACCAAAGAAATATAATATAAATCAAATTTATATTATCTCTAAAAAAATCATTTTTGCCAAATGGCAACATCTTTCAAAGACAGAATATCATTACTCTTTCCAAAACCCAAATAGTTTTTCAAAAACAATTTCACATTAACCAAGCTCTCACATAGACCAGATTTTAGGATTATCAATCCTTTAATAATTCTAATTTACATGCTACAGTGATATCACATCAACAATATATTATTTAAAGAGACATAGCCTATGCGTCTGAAACTGTCATCCACTCAACTGGATGTCGAGCTTCCAAACTCTAAATCACTGACCACGGGTCGATTGATAGTTACCTTGAAAATCGAACTGAGCTGAAACTAAACATTTTACAAACAGATCAAGCACGGTGACTATGATAATGCAATAATATGTATAAAATGCAAATGCATACTGAAACACCATCGACGTCAGAAATCCTATTTCGATCGAAGATCTAGCACTCACGACCCTGAATTATTATAAAATTACGATTTGTTCTCTGAATTATTATAAAATTACATTTTAGTCATCGGCTCTCGTAAAATTACAAATTAGTCCATCGAGTTCTAAAATATACAAATATCTATTCCAAGTAGTCAGAAATTCCAAAAGAGTACTCAAACTCTTCGAAATCACAAAACTAGCCCAATTTTCTCAAAATTACAAATCTAGACTCCACAATTTCCAAAATTATAAATATGGGCTTTAGGTTCCAAAAATTTCAAATCTAACCAAGGTTTTAAAAAATTTACAAATCATAATGAGACTTTTCAGAAATTTACAAAACTATCAAGAACATAAACTTATTCTCAAAAATATCTTACTCTCGATTCAACCGATAAAAATTGAATCCAAACACCATACAAGTGGATTTCAACCTCGGGAACTCAAATATGTCATTAGTTTCTCCAAAACAATTCAAAATCACCAACATTTGCCTCAAACCCGAACTAAACCCTAGCTTAGTCAATAACTCATCAAATCTCTTGATTCAAGGTTTCATTCATGTTAATCTAACCTCAAACAAATATACTCTAACAACCTACAACATCCATTTTAACATAAACATCCAAATCCAAAACCCATTTCATTTTCGGCCTAAAACTCATTTCAAAAATTAAATGCATGAAATGGATGAAAATGAGTGATTGGAACTGAAATACTACCTTTAGAGATGCTTAGGAATGTTGGGGAAGCAATGAGAGGCAAAGAGAATCGATCCAAAATTGAGAGAGTGAAAAATGGGGTTTTCGAACGAAAGAGGTCGGGTTTTGGGGTTTAAAAACGACCACGGATTGAAATGCACAATTTTAATATTTACAAAGGCAACGTACGTTATTGTCTCATGCAACATACGTCTTGGTGTCACAATGTACGTCATAAAATGTACAACATACGTTGTCGTGGTAAAAAATGCATCTAGAGGCTTCTGTTCCTAAATCGTAGCAGCACAACGTATATCACAAAACATGCAACGTACGTTGATCATCTTCCTTCCCAAATAACGTGCATTGTCTTTTCACAACATATGTTGTGAATGAAATTTCAAACATCGTGCGTCCTACAACTTGCAACATACGTTATAATGCTTCAGATAGCCTCCTTCGATTTCCTTCGCTTCCAAACAAGCGTTGGACCATTCCTGATGCCCGACAACACCCAACCTTACAAAAATGACATCTTAAAACATTCTTAGACATCTTCAAACACCTAAGCATTCACCTCAATCATTTGAGGTTCCAATTGGGATTGAACTAAGACCATTCGAAATTCCACCAAAGAGCTTGTCAGAATTGGTCAGAACACTACATAGAATTGATCGAGATGGGAGGGATATTACAAAGATTGTCTTTCTTGACGAGGAGACAAGAAGATCTCCTTCGAGACGACTATTCAATGCAGATGAGAAGACACTGGAGGCAAAGGCGAAACAGTAGAGAGCAGATCAGTCAAAAGAGATTAGAGAGAAATGGAGGAGAAGCGATGGACATGGACGATGGCAGAGAAGAGGGGAGAGGACAACAACGACGACGACAATAACAAGATTCTGACATAGGCTCTAACTCGAGTTATCCATTTGTATTACTCGAGTTAGCCATTTGTAAAATGACCCCTGAAACGTGTAACTTGAGTTAACTTTCAGTGTAACTCGAGCTAGCTATTTTTCTGATCGTTGGAACCTCGACATTTGAACATTTTGTGTCAGCCTTTTTGCCTCCAAGGATTAACTCAAGTTAGGCAATTAGTTAACTCAAGTTAAAGCTTCATCTTCAAGTTGTTCGAGTAATACATGATGTTACTCGAGTTGAAATTTAATCTCTGATGTTGATAATTGGATAACTCGAGTTAGAGTTTTGGACAACTCAAGTTATATGACATTTGGACAACTTGAGTTAGATCTTCTGTTAACTCGAATTATATGGCACCTAGATAACTCAAGTTGCACTTCCTGTTACTCGAGTTAAAGCACTTTGTTTTTTGCCTCTGGACACTTCTATTGCTCAAGTTAAGCACATTGTTACTTGAATTATCTTTCAACATCCATGCTTAAATGCTCAAGAATCAAAATTCAATTTTATTCGTCATCAAAACACAAAAAAATATAAATATTAATCACCCTTAATTCAACACTTATATAAAGGTTTTACTATATTAGTATACTCTATTTCATGGGTCAAACCCATTAAAGTTGCATGAAGCTCAAGGATGGGTCGGTCAAGCAAAGATTATTGAGAATGAGTCAAGAAGATACACTGAACCTGCATTGTTGAAGAATTTGTTTGGTGTAGATTTTTTTTTTCAATCTAGCAAATTACTTTTAAAATAGTTTTCTTTACGCTCCCTTTGTAAATATACAATCTACTAAAATTTATTAAAATTTAGTCAAGTAACTTCAAACTAACATCCTCAGCCACCACCTTCAACAACAATTTTTTTTTTCTGATACTCATGTTTACACCCTCATGTTTCACTCTAAAACTCCAAACTCATTCATAAGAACTCGTTTGAGAAATTCCTGTACTTTCACATGTATTCTTGTGCAAGACCACGATGAGCAAGCCCAAGGACAAATGGCCAACTTCAGCACCGAGGGTTAATAGCTGAGCGCCCTCAGCTCTAAAAATTGGAATTTGGAGTCGATGGCGTCCATTTTGGGCAACTTACAAAAATATGCTCTTTTCAAATTTAATTACAGTTAATGCATACAACATTTTACTTTTTCCCACACAGGCGGTTTTATCTTTTTGTATGGAAAATAAGCTGTCCTATACGAATCCGTATGGAAATCATCTGTACCATACGTACCGTACGGAAATTCAGGGTTTTTAAATTTTTATTTATTTTAAAAGTAAAGCATAAATAAACATTAAGTAAAAAAAATAAACCTAAGATAAACTTTTTTAAAATCTTAAATAAACTTTAAATATACATCATTTATACCA
>CAODLS013435014.1:0-13443 GCA_948243855.1 Flueggea neowawraea | reverse complement strand
TCTCAGAAAGAAGTAGAAGATATTCTGCGGTGGGGAACAGAAGAACTTTTTAGTGATTCTTCCAATGTGAATGCTAAAGATACCAGTGAAAGCAATACCAACATGGATGAGGCGCTATTGGATTTGGAGCAGAAACAGAGGAAAAGAGGTGGGGGGCTCGGGGATGTCTACAAGGATAAATGTACAGATGGCGGTGGCAAAATTGTTTGGGATGAAAATGCAATTTTGAAATTGCTTGACCGTTCAAATCTTCAGTCTGGGCCAGCTGATACTGCTGAAGCGGAATTTGAGAATGATATGCTTGGCTCAGTAAAGGTGATTTATTATACTGATGCAAATTCACGTTATTTGATATTTTAATCTGTCCATGAGATGGAACATTCTGGGAATTACTTATTCTTGGTGTTCTTATGAATTCCACTGGTCAATCAATGCATTTGTATTTGGATAACATTATAATATTCACTTCAGTTGCCCTCCTAGAGCATATTTTTCTCCAAATTCTTTCGATGAAGTTCTGCTTGTCTTGAAATGTTATTTATTGTTTGATTTTATTCTGTGAATTATTATTTTCTTACAAGCCAACCCTGAATTTACTGCTTCGGGAATCTTAGACAGGAAGACCTTATGGGCTTGCACTACTTATATAATGACTGCTATTATTGGCCTCTGGAGTTGTGTCTTTACATTATGTTATATATCTATTGTTATGGTTAATGCTGTAATAAAACATTCTTCATTTTTCATAAGCAGTCTTTAGAATGGAATGATGAAATATCAGAAGAAAAAGGTGAAGATGAATCACCTCCTGCTGCTACTGAGGATATCTGCGGCCAAAATTCTGAAAGGAAAGAGGAAAATGTGGCCCTTGGTAATGAAGAAAATGAATGGGACAGGCTTTTGCGCGTAAGGTAAGCGCTCTCACGGGTGTCTTTTTGTTCTTTGATCTTTCATTTTTCATTGAGAATACAGACTTCCTCCGCAATTATATGTATTGAAATCTTTATACTATGATAGAATCAATCTTTCCATAATTCAAATTGTCCGTATATTTCCATAGTGATGTTTAGTAAATTTAGGGTGAAAAGAGGAACAGGTTTTCATCGACATTCATTTAGTAGTCACCATTACGTCTAATTTTAGCTGTCATCTTCTAGAACACTTGTTGAACAGTGTAAATGTATTAAAACAGGAAGCAATTTGATTCACCAACATCAACTTTGTAGTTTCTCTTGTTGCTTGTTCTCAAATTGTTTTTTTTTTTCTCATATGATTGAATGCATTTGTAGATGGGAAAAATATCAAAACGAGGAGGAGGCAGCTCTTGGCCGTGGTAAACGCCAGAGAAAGGCCGTCTCTTATAGAGAAGCATATGCTCCCCATCCAAGTGACTTGTTGAGTGAGGTAATGTTATTTTCCTTCTTTACACAAATAAAATAATTTTCTGAAGGTAATGACTATTTATTATATTGTCACATTTGTTGCATATGGGAATTAGTTTACAATACTGTAATTTGACCAGCTTTTCTTTCTGATGGTCAGCAGAGTTAAACATTGCTAACTTTCCTTTTCCTCTAATGTATTAACATGTTTATTGCTCAAAAAAATAATTAATATGTGTCTGTCTTGCAGCCTTTCCTAAGCTTATAGGAATTAAAAGTTGAAACAAATTATTCTGCATCTTCCCACTTTCTGGAATTCTTTATTTCACAAGTCCATCTCTGATTTTGCCTCCAACACCTACATATAAACATGCACCCTAGCTTTTATGATATGTGTCAATTTAAAAGTCAACAATTACTCTTGTCCTCAGTTAGCAAAAATTTAAACTTAGAAAACTAGTAAAATTTATGAAATCACAACCTGTTACTCTGTGCATGGACCAAGAAAAAGCTAGTGATGATGGAGAAGCTTAATTATTTGAGGCAAAACCTTTGTTATTCATGTTAATATTTGGTCGACATATTGCTTAATGTAAGCAATATTTCATGCTCGGTTCAGTTTCAAATTTTCGTGGACCTGCTTCCCTTGTCATTTATATTTTCTGCTTAATAATACTTGGGACCCTAAGTTTAGTTATTTCATATTTTTTTCCTTAACAACAAACATTTGTGAATTTGATCATACTCTTTCTCAATAGTTTTCTCAAAAATGTAACTTTTCATTTTTGTCTCTGCATAAATTCATTTTTTCTTTTTGGATATTTATTCATAATGTTTATTATCATTATCTGCCAAAGCAGAGTGCTGGTGAAGAGGAACGAAAGCCAGAACCGGAGCCTGAACGAGAGTATACACCAGCTGGGCGAGCTCTTAAAGCAAAATAGTAAGTTAAATGATTCTATCTCGACATGATTTTAAATAGTAAGTTAAATGAAATGACAAATCTTTTTAATTGACAATCAAAAAGTTATTGAGAGCTTTGATGAAATTGCAATTTCATGAACAAAACGAAGAGTTCATTTCCTTTTTGTCCTGGAACCTTGAGAATATTGTAGGACTAGTAGCAATTGAATGTGTCATCTAATATTTAGAGTCAATTTATCTTTGGGATTTAGCATGTAAATGAATGATAGGAGAGTCGATTAGAGCTTTAAGATCTTATTTTAAAAGAAATTGGAAAATGATGTGGGTTTTTAAATTCTTTACTGAAGATTGATGGTAAATAATATCTGATTGTTCCATTAACAGTGCTAGGCTTCGTGCTAGACAAAAAGAGCGGCTTGCACGGCGTGGTGCAGTTCAAGAGAATTCACCCCTCGAGGGACATCCACCACCGGCGTCGCTTCCTCTGTGTCCTCCCTCCAACGAGGGAGAAAGGGATGAAGGGGAGATAGTTCAAGAAGTTGGAAAGAACTCTTCAGTGATCGACTTGGAGGATGACAAATTTGCTCAGCCATTAGATTCATCAAAGACCAGAGCTGACTCGGCATTAAGGCTGGGTCGGCTATCAAAGGATAAACTTAGCATTCATCCAATTCTTTCTATAAATTCTCTTGGCCACCCATCTCATGACAGCATCCATCCAACTCACCAAAATCACAGTAGAGGTTACTCAAGCTCCCTCCCACTTCCCCCCAACAATTTGTTACCGGTGTTGGGACTATGTGCTCCAAATGCTCCTCAATTAGAGTCCCGCAGAAACTTTTCACGATTTCACGGGAGGCAAATTAGGGCAGGAGGTGGACCAGAGTTTCCATTTAGTCTACCTCCCTGTTCTGGAACCTCAATGGAAACAATTGTAAAACATCAGGAGACTGCCTCAGATAAACCAAAATTGCAAGATGACATTATGCATCTACGATTCCTTAGTAGATTGTCTGATCCATTTGGTCCGGTAATCTCTCTCTCACTGATTCTGGTTTTCATACTCTCCTTGCATATGCAATTAATTGCAATCCTATTTTTATATTAATTTTTTTGCAGTCACTGGCTCTACAAGGAAAAGTCTCTGATTGTTTGGAAAGTTCTGGTTCTAGCCTTGCTGATTTCCAAGAAAAGATGTTGCTGCCAAACTTACCTATTGATGAGAAATCATTGCCCAAATTCCCCCTTCCTGCTAAAAGCATGCCAATTCTACACCATGACATGTTGCCTAGTTTATCGCTAGGTAGCAAACTAGATACCACAAATGAGACTTTGAGAGACCTCCCAGCATTGCCTCTTTTGCCCAACTTGCAATTTCACGCTCAAGATTTTCCAAGGTATAATCATCTGGAGAGGGAGGTGCCTCCATCATTGGGTTTGGGACAGATGGTGTCTTCGCTGCCTTCATTTCCTGAAAACCACAGGAAGGTGCTTGAAAACATAATGATGAGGACTGGTTCTGGATCAGCTAACTTCTATAGAAAAAAATCAAAAATAGATGGATGGTCTGAGGATGAACTTGATTTCCTTTGGATTGGTGTTCGTAGACACGGAAGAGGTAATTGGGATGCCATGCTTAGAGACCCGAGGTTAAAATTTTCGAAGTATAAAACTTCAGAAGATTTGGTAGCTCGATGGGAAGAGGAACAAAATAAAATTGTGGATGGGCCACCACTCTCATTGCCTAAACCAACCAAGAGAACAAAGTCCCCTAATTCATCTTTGTTCCCAAGCATTCCTGAAGGAATGATGAATCGAGCATTGCATGGAAGTAGATTTGTGGCTCCACCAAAATTTCAGGCCCACCTGCCAGATATGAAATTGGGTTTTGGCGACTTATCTTCAGGTCTATCAAATTTTGAGCCATCAGACCAATCTGGATTGCAGAATGAGCATTTTGGGCATATTCCACCTTGGAATCCTGAAAAAGTTCGGGCAAGTTTTGGAGGAGATTCTTCAGCAGGACCGTCTTGGTCAAATACGTCCACTGATAAGCCATTTCTTCTTAATTCTTTTGGAGCAAACAACTTAGCTTCATTGGGTTTGCACTCCTTGAACAGCTTTGAGTTGCCGCGGAAAGAGGAGGAAAATGTTGCCATGATGCATGGGAAATTGCCTAGTCGATTGGATAGATCATTACATATAATGCGAGATTCCCGGAACAATATTGGAAGTGGTGACTCCAGCAGTTCAGCGGCGAATCCCGACCCAAGTAAAGAAGGACCAAATATTTCCTACTTAAAGGGGAAAGAAATTGTTGGAAGTACTTCAAAGAATAAGCTACCACATTGGCTTCAGGAAGCTGTTGGTGCCCCTAAACCGCCTGAACCTGATCTACCGCCCACAGTGTCAGCCATAGCTCAATCAGTTCGTGTACTATATGGGGAGAACACGTCAACAATCCCTCCTTTTGTTATACCAGGTCCGCCTCCCTCCCAACCAAAAGATCCAAGAAGGATACTGAAGAAGAAAAAGAAGAGGAGGTCACAAATGTTTAAGCAAATCCGTTCAGACATTTTGGGGAGCAGCCAGTTCTTTAAAAGCAGCCTTGTTGGAGGCGATATCCCTTCAACTTCTATCCCAGCGGCGCCTCCATTTAATCATGGAACTTCAAGCTTTCCATGGAATGAATCTGATATAAATTCATCTATTCCCAAATTAAACATGATGAGTTCTTTAACATCCCCGGCATATTTAAACCTACAGAAGAAAACAACGATGGGTTTGTCCCCCTCTCCTGAAGTGCTTAAGTTGGTTGCATCATGTGTTGCTCCAGGTCCTCATCTCTCATCTGGCTCGGGCAGGGCAAGCTCTAGCCTCCCCGAGGACATGCTACTGTTGTCGAAGTTTGCGGAGGATTTGGGAATTTCAGATTCTCAAGCTACCTCGGCAAAAGATAAGGACTCGCAGAGCTTGCCGCCAATACAAGGGGTGCTTCCGGAGAAACCAGTAAAACCTGATAGTGGTGATTCTAGCAAGACTCGATCTGATCCTTCTCAAAACGAACAGCTTGAACAGCCTGATGTAGAGGAAATATCTTCAGAGGGCACCTTATCTGATCACCATGTGAGTGACCATGAACCATAATCATAGTCCCCCAGTTAAAGAATAGAACAGTTTGATTCTTTCATCATACTGGATTTCCAGTATTTTCAGTAATGTGCTCAAATTTTTGTAGGAATGACGTGATGAACTAGTATATATAGGACCAGTTAGGAGAATCTTGTGTAAAGTTGCTGTACGAAAAAAATGACATATAGTGTTCCCTGAAAAAATATTGCTTGTCTTCCTCATTTCCGGTCACCGGTGAATTTTTCAAGCCTTTTTTATAGCCGGTGATGATATTGACATGTATTACAAGATTCAAGTTACAGTTTAGCTGTAGACATGTGCCCCTCAAATATACAAAAGTTGTATGCACCTTTTAGTCGCGAAATGTTGCTCACTTGTGTATGTTTTGTAGTTCAGCAGAGATTTTATATGCAAAAGTTGTATTCACCGTTTAGTCGCAAAATGTTGCTCACTTGTGTATGTTTTCTAGTTCAATAGAGATTTTATGTGCAAACAATCCTGCTATTTGAGAGTAACGAAAAATTTGCTTTACTGGACATGGATTTTGCGTATTTCACCCAAGAATCTGTATGAGAGTTCCAATCATTTCAGAGTTTGCACCATAGGCAGCTACTGCCAACTGGCAGCCCATGAAATGGTCCAAGTAGAGCAAGCAAACGCCTATCTACATAGAGATGGTAAATATTTTTTCCGTTTCTTAATTTTTTAAAAAGAAAATCAGTGGTATTCTTATGTTTTTCGATGCCAAATCTTGAAATTTTAACTCATGGGAAGTAGAATGTGAGGACACTCCCGCCATATTGGTTAAAAGTGATTGCCGCTTTCCTTGGAAAGGCTCGTGTGATTCTAAAACTATTAGAAAGGATGGACGAACTAATGAAAAATATATCTTGATTAGTTTTAATTACTTGCACTATTGTTTGAACCTATGTGATCGTACATTCACAAGGGTGCGCTACATATTCTAGGTTAACAGAATAGGTGGTCAGTAGGTGATTTATTCATTGAAACACACCCCTAATTACGGCATTGTCTTCTCATTTATGTAGGTTGAAACTAATATAAACTGTGCTAGGTTTAAGATTATTTATAATTTTTCTTGGAGGTGATACACCATTTGCACATGGATGCCTACACAGCCGTCTCAAATTTGTGACAACCAAGTATCAATTCAATATAGACACAGAAAGCTAAGTTATTTTCTGTTCAGGTTCTCACTATAAACCGTTCATCAACCACATTGAACTGATAGATAATTGACACTGTTACTCAGAACTAGAATAATAAGAGTAAAAAAATCCATAAGAGCCAAAATTATACAGTAAAAATAAACGTTTGTTGATTCAAGTAGATAAATATTTGGAATTTTTAAGTAGTCACCTAAATTTAAATTCTCATAGAACATATGGTGTTGTGCATAAAATAAATGAGAATGTTGGAAGAGTCATCTTCGCTTATCCAAGAGCGGAAATTATATCACTCGATCCAACTCTTTTTTTAAAAAATTTGAAAAAAAATTGCACAGTAAAACTATCTACTAGTCACTATTCAGTTAGAATCCAACAATTACTGCCAGAAACATTTACTGAGTTCTGATCCACAAACAGCAAAACAACAACAGCCATGTATCATAACCCTGTCTCGATTGTACATTTGGGTACAAACTATTTAATGCAACATTATAATAACACTCTGAGATACCTTCTTCATTTTCTGGCTCCAATTTCAGTGAAGAAGAAGTTAGTAGTTTTTCAAGTTTTTAAAGCTGCAGCAAATTTGTTGAGAAGGGCATCAATGAATATTCCCACAAGAAAAAATAGCTGCTAATTAATTTCTGTCATAACGAAACCAGTGAGAATCAGTAATTATTTACACCTACATTTCCTCAGTTTCACAAAAGCTTTCCTCTTTTTGAGAGTCAACATTTCTCATTTATTGCTGAAAATGGGCAATCACAAAAAATAAAATTAAATAAATGACTAAATTCACTTGTGTAATCAAGAACTTCAAGGTGCTTTTTTTTTCAGTCCATACACATTAATTAACAAATACTCTCACCTTTTCCATTCTAAGATAAAAATTGTGATACCCTATAAAATTTATACATAAACAACAGTAATAATATAACATTACAATATTCAACGCTAGCACCTAACATCAAAATTACCCAAAAAAATAAAAACTACATTTTGTGATTGGGGTTCTAGTGAGAAGTGGCCAGTCTTGGACAAGAAGTTCTTGGATTGGCCACAAACCTTGAGGAGAAAGCACAGAACTGGTAATAATCTTCATCATCTAACAAGCTTCCACACCCACTTGTGTCGAAGTTTAGCGAGTAACTCATTGGATCGTATCTACATTGGATTGATGCTTGCCTACTCGCCATGGCGGCGCGTAGCATTCTTCCTTGTTTCTTTAGCTTCTTCATTAGCCTTCTTAGACCCAAACAAGAACAATTGTTTGCACTCTCTGCTATGCTACTAGTAGTGGTGGTTGGAGTGGCTTTGGCACTGCTGTCAACGCCAGTCTTGGTGGTTGTCGTGGCGGCGGCGTCCGATACTGTTGAGGTGGGTTTTGGCCACCAGAGAAGCCACATTTGTGCCATTTCTGAGATTAAAACAACTTCTCTAAGGGTTTGTGAGTATGTTTAGTGAGAGTGGAGTTAATGAAAGAGAGGGTAACGATATTTACCGAGAGATGGTGCCATGAAGATATATATGGGGAAGCGAGAATGTGTTGCCCGCGGCAAAGCGAGAGTGAGACTGTTTTGATTTGTTTTGAACTTGAAAAGGGGCCATATTAAACTTGTGTTTTTTCCATGCAAGACCAAAAATGTGCAGGCCTCTGAGTTCGTAGTTATTCCTTTTTGATTCATACTTTCATCTAGACATGTAAAAATTAAATCAAAACCGGCTTAACCGAATTAGTTAAAATTGGAATCGAACTGAAATTGAAAGTGGCAGACTAAAATTGGACGATTTCGATTTAAGATTAGTTTCTACCCTTTCAAAATCCGGCAAACCGATGGTTCGAACTGCCGGTTCTACAGTTATTTCACTTTTTTTTTTCATCTCTATAAATACGTCACTCATTTCTATCCAATTTACATCATTTTTTCTCTCTCAATCTCTTCTACACTCTCTCACAATTTTATTTTCCTCTCAATTTTTCTTATTAATTATTTATATATTTTATTATTGTAATTGCGTTTTTTATATTTTTTAAATTTATTTTTTGCAATTAAATTTTTCAAATTCCTTCTAATTTTTTTACTATAGTTTAATTTATTTATTTCGTTATTTTATTATATTTAATTAATATTTTCATATTTATTTTAGAATAATAAAAAATTTCGTGGAAATAGAAATTTTGAAAATATTTAAGTTAAAAATATTAGAACTCAAGAGAGTCAAACTCAACCAACTCTAACCCAAGGAGATGAGGAGGGAGAGAGAGGAAGAGTTTCTAATTTTTTTTTATTTTGTTTAAAATTATATAATATAATTACTAGTAGAATAGTTAATTTGTTTGAAAATTATTAAAAAATATTTGGAATACAATGTATTATTAGTACTATATTTAATTATTAAATATAAAAAATGTACAAACCGAACAAAAATGAAGAGATAAAATAGTGAATTAAAAATAAAATTAAAAAGAAAACCAAACTGGAACCGAGCCGACAGTTGAACCGGTCAAAATCGGTCAGAACCGATCAAAACAGGAACTAAAATCGAACCAAACCAAAATCGGACCAAACTGTGAGAACCACGGTTTGGTTTCGGTTCTCACATTTGACAAACCGGAACTGCCGGTTCCGGAACCGGCAACACCCCTATATACATAAAGATGATATAAAAAATAAATGATAGATAGTACTACAGTGAATATTCTTAAAAAGAATTTTTAATGAAAACTCGAGTTATTTAATTTTAAAGTCAATTACTTAATTTAAGGAGGTGATTACTTAATTGTAACTCTAAAAATTACTTAATTTTGAATATCGTTACTTAATTTGGTCACCAATTACTTAATTTTGATCAGTTACTTAATTTTGATATGTTACTTAATTTTGTGATAAATTAAGTAACCATAATTGTTACTTAATTGTTACTGAAATTACTTAATTTGAGCACCAATTACTTAATTTACTAAAAGAGTCATCAATAAATTCTCATTGAAGACTCTTTTTAAGAGTTCTAATTGTAGTACTACCCACTAAATAGTTGGTATCAACTTCATACTCTTTCTTATTTTTAAGATTTTGAGTGAAAATTTTGTTTAACTCGAATGCTACTTTTTAACTCAACTATCTAAAATTATATAATGATAAATAAAATTGAAAGAGATAAATGATAATTGGAAGAAATAAATGAATATTTAAAAGAGAGTGAAGAAAGAGAAAATAAAGAATATGAACTTCATTAATGACATACAAAATAGAGTCTTTCGGATTATTTATTTCTAACTAGTGAAATCTACACTCTAATTTATTTTTAAAGATAAAAAGTGATATAAAAAGGAAGTTGGAGTTTAATTTTAGTAGTTAACTCCTTATAATAAAGAAGGTTATCAATTTAAAAAGAAGATTGAAGATGCTCTAATGTACCATAAATAAACTATACATATGTATTATATTTCAAAAGACTACGGAATCAGAGGGATTACAGGACTCCCCAACCCCTAAATCCGCCGACATATATATATATATATATACACTACAAGTATATAGAATATCGGAAACTCTCATAATCAAATTCTCACCAACTTCACTTGATGAAAGAGATAAAGAACCAGTATGGGAATGCTTTTCATCCAATGAAAGAGTATTGATAAACATGGATTGAATTTTGTCTTAAAAGGTTTATTGCTTGTTTAATTTGGAAAAGAGATCTACTTTTTTTTTTTTCTCTATGTTCTCTTTATGTGAAAACCCTTGTTTTCTGTTAAAAAAAAGTGATTTTTTTTTATTTTCCATAAAAAATAACTGAAAAAATGGGTTTCAAATAGTTTTTCCTGTAGATTAAGCATGTCAATTTTCTGTTGAAACCCTTTTCCGCAGAAGTGAAAGATTGGGTTTTGAACGGTTATTTTCTTAATTAGCTTTATACTCCATGGTTTCTAGAATTATGAAATTGGATTTAATTGGTAGTTTTTTTTAATGAGGATTTAGATTTGGACTACTATAATTTATTTTTACTTCAGATTCTCTGTTGCACAAAACTGCAAACCTCCTCCTATTGGGGAAGAAAAAATTTGATGGAAAGTCCACTTTCCATATATTATTCATCTAGATATCTGTTTAAAGAAAAAAAAATCCAAGTTTTTGATCAGAAAGATTACTGTCTCTAAGCTAAAAGAGAGGTGACAATTAATTGAAAGATTCTGGACCCAAATCAGTCTTAATCCAAATTAAAGATCCAGTGCCCCCTTCATTGTTTGAGACAAGAAAGATAAAAGAACATATAAACATCTGCAAACTGCAATGCAGAAACTTGAGGTTTTTACTTCATCCACAAACAAACTCGCCCGCAACTGAGTTCTTTATGAACTGTAAGATTCCTGTTACTAGAAGCAGACTCTCCATTGGGACATATTCCCTAGTTTAATTTCTTAAGAGATTCATGTCTAAATGTTCTCGACGGCAATAAACAAAAAGAGAGAAAATAAAAAAGAATATGGTTATTGATTGACATTTTCACTAAACAAAAATATACAAGCAAATATCATCACGAGTACACGGTAACAGGTAATAAACAACGCTGACCTTTATTGTCACCAGTGAAAACATGATCACACATTCGTTGTCACTTCTGCTGATAAGAGAACGATCACATTGCAGCAGACATTACCCATCAACAATAAACTGGTCATCCTGAGTATCTCCATCAACTCCACCATCTCCGTGCACCATTCCGTTCACATGGTGCAAATTTTGCATCATCTGGGAAAGATAATGGTTGTTTGCTGCATGGTCTGATAGCCCACTAGGATGACCAGTCCATTGTGAAACAATCCCAAGTAGATGGTTAGTGAGGTTCTGTTGCTCGTGAAGAACTCGAGTCTGTAGCTGTCCCATTTCTGCTATATGTTGACTCAACATCCCATCAATCCTTTCTTTCCATTCGGACCTCCTCATGTGCATTCTCTCCTCCCATTCTCTGTCTCGAATCAACCCCTCTTCTCTTTTTCTTTCCCACTCTTCAATTTCCTTCTCCATTGCTTCCACTTCCCGAAATCTTTGCCTCCTCAAATTTTCCGTAGTCTTTCCCCGCTCTTCCCTATCTTTTTCTCGCTCTTCTAATTTCCTTTCACGTTCTTGTTCCCTCTCCATAACAATATTATCCCTTCTTTGCCTCTCTCGTTCTCTCTCTGCATCGCGCTGCTCAAATCGAGCTTCCATTTCCCTCAACTGCCCCAATTGGTTGGAAAGGAATCCAAACACTCTCTTTTCAAGTCCTTTCAAAGCCTTTCTCTTCTTTCTTGAATTAGACACTAGTGGATCTACTTCTTCATACATGAATCCATCATCGCCATCATCCTTCACTTGACCATTCCCATTATAATTCTCCTCTGCTTCCTCCCCTTCATAATCAAACCCCAAACCCGGTACACCATTCTCACCTCCATCAATCCCAGCGAAATCCCCATCTGCTGGATTACCCATTTGTCCAAACTCCACAGTCTCCATTCCCCTACCACCCTCCAACAAAACTCCACCATTCTTCCTATCATCATTGAAAACCCCCATCAAATCATTACCACTACCTCCATTACCATTATACGCAATCGGCAAATCCCCAAAAACCTCCTTGTACCGGCAAAAATTCGACCAATGATTCATTCCCTCCACCCAATCAAACTCTTCACCATTACCACTCTCTGCCCCATTCTCCATGGTGGAAAATTCAGGCTTTTTGATCTTCTGCTTAACAAGCAGATATTGGTGCCTCATGTTCTGCACCTTAGTAGACACATCTTTCCAAGTCCATTGCCAAGGATAAGTAGCAGGATCTCTAACATGGTGCACAGAATTCACATACAAAGCAATGGGTTTATACTTCTTCTCTCGGGTTTTCATCTTCGCTAAGGTCCCATCAGCCACCATCTCCCCATATCTCTCAATTAGGGTTTTCTCCTCTGCCTCTGTCCATTTCTTTCTTCTTGGTGTCATCATTAGATTCTAATTCCCAATCTCAACACTAAAACCAATACAATTCTATCACTAAATCCCTTTCTAACACAAATTCCAATACTACCACACACTATCATCGATTAAAAACCCCAAACTTAGACCCACCCAGATCAACAACACAGCAAAACAAAGCACCAAAAGTGAGTACAAGAACTTACCCGGAACTGAATTCGCAGAAATAAGAGGAAGAACCGATATGGGTTTTGCAAGAACCGTGAAAAGGGAGATTTTCTCGGGAAAATTGGAGAGAAAGTGAGGGAATCTGCGAGAAAGTGATCTGGGGTTAGACTTCAAATCCGCAGTGAAAGTTTATTTCTTTTTTGTTTTTTCCTTTTTTTTTTTCTTTTTCTAGCCTTTTAACAAGCTACCGTCATGTATGGTAGTGAGTGTGTGAGTAGACATAGACGGCTTTTGTTTTAGTTGGTGTCCGAAAATGACAAAAACGAAGTCGCGGTAAATGCGGTGCGGTTAGCGGCTTTGAGTAGTGAAGAGAAACCGAGCGGTTCTGAACCTTTCTTTTTTTCTTTTTTTTTTTCTTTTTGAGTGTTGAAGGACGAAGACGACGACGATGATGATGATGCGACATGCGATGTTTGTGTTTTTGTGTCTTATCGTTGACTGGTCGGTTTGTTCTAGGATGTTTTAAGCTGGTTGACCGTTTTAGCTTTGTGTCAAAGTTGTTTCTTTAACGTTTATGGTAATTAACAGGAAAAAAATCTAATTATTAGTTTAAATAGTAATAAATATCTATGATAAATTACAAATTTGAGTTTAAAAGAGCAAAATCTCTTATATTGAATGAAAAACCTC
>CAODLS013434960.1:0-14325 GCA_948243855.1 Flueggea neowawraea | reverse complement strand
CACTTGAAAGTAAGAAGATAATAGATTGAAATTCTCTAGGGGTTCTAGAGGAGTGGACGTAGATCAAGGATGACCGAACTCCTATAAATCAGATTTATTATCTCTCTCCCTTAACTCATTATTTTGCCTTGTATTTATATTGTGTTGTGTGTGGATTAGATATTTGGTTTTGATTTGCTTCCGCATTTAGTTTTCTGATTTGGTTTGAAAAGAACTTTGATAAAATTTTTCGTTTATTTCGATTTACAAAAGATTTTCAACAAAATTTTAAACTTGCTCAAAATCAAATCCATCCCCCTCTTGGATTGCCATTCTTAGGACCAACAGATTGCACTTAACAATTATTTACTAATTCCTTAAATATTTATCTTTGCATCTAAATTCTAATTATAAATAATGGACTTTTATGTCATGAAAATGCATGTAAAATCAATAAGTATATATATGTCATGTATGATTATTTAGGATTGGGGTGTCACAGACACAATCAACCATCATGAAGACAAATCGAGAAACCCAAAATTAGAACTTAGAAGCCAAAAATAAAATCTAAAAACCCAACCCACAAAGATTTTTCTACTGAATTTTATAACCTTCTTATTGTCTTCCTCCATCTTCTATAGAAGCATGTTGTTTAATGGATCTAGCAATGGTTTCAATAGAGTTTTGTCTTGGTTAGAGAAAGAGAAAGATTGGGTTGTGAAGTAATATAAAGAGAGGTGAGAGATGGTGATAGATAGGTTTGAATTGGATTGCAAGGATTTAGGATTTGTATAGAAAGTGAGAAAAACGCATGAGACAGGAGAGGAAGAGAGAGAGAGTAATTTGAACCACACAAAGAGAGAGACATGATTTGGACATTTAAGAGGGAGTGAGTGGTAGGAAGGTTTAAGAGCATGTCCAAGATAAGGAGTCTCAAAATATTGTATTTTATTTTTGTTTGTATGATATATTTTTTTAAATTTGTGTATTAGAGAGATAATATATTAGAAAGTGAATATTTTACTGAATAGTTTGATAAATAGTATTAAAGAGTGAATAGTAATTCTTTAATTTTGTTGAGTAACTATAAATTTATTAAAATTATTAGTTAATTTATTAGTAAAATATTAAAAAAGAGAATTAGATTGTATTGAAAAGTATAGTTGAGTTCAAAATTTGAGACAACTGTAACACTAAAATATTATATTATAAGGAAGATATCCAGTGATGCTATTAGACATGCTCTAAGGGCATATGTACTTCTTAAACACTTCTAGAGGTTGATGAACTTGACATATCAGTATTCTAATAACTCTTCACTCATCATATCATTTCTCTCTAATAGTTAAATTTTTATTATATTATAATATGAGACCTACAATCACTTCACTCATTATTTCATTTATTTATAACATATAAATTATAATAAAAATATTTTTTGACATAAATATTTTGTGAGAGTTATTCCACTTATTCTTTCAACCAAAAATATATTTTAATATTTTTAATAACATATATAAAATAAAAAATTAAATTGTTAAAATAAAAATTCATATTTTAGAAATATATAAAATAAAAAATTGAATTATTTTGAAGAAACGATGTCTATTTATATTGTTTTATAAATTAAATAAAAATAAAAAAAACTAAGAAAAGAAAAGAAGAGTAAAGAAAGGAACAAGGACAAAAAATTCAAAAAAAAAAAGAAAAAGAAAAAAAGGTGTAAAGGAGGTGATACTCACCGTTTGCAAATACCAATCTTCCCAGATGGCCAAAAAATGCTTAGTATTAACGGAGCATTATGGGTGCCCTAAGAAGGGTGAGTTAAGGTTTGTGAAGAGGGATTGTCGTATGATGAGTTAATTTCCATATTGGACATTTTAAACGACGTGGAATTAACTTCGAGCTATGTAGGCACGCAAGTTCAAAGAAAAAATGGGACACTCGTTGAATACAGGGTTGATTTGAAACAAACACGCAAGTTCAGGGGCTAATCTGTGTGTTCAACCAAACACGGAATATAGTATACTATACCCCAAACAAGCCCGTTACCGTACATTTTGTCATGGCCACTTCTTTAAACTTCTCTCCGCGGTTCGCACCAGTATAGTCGGAGAGAGTGGGAGAGCGAGAGGCAAAAAGAAATGAACGAAGGGGGAGAAGATTTTGAAGAATGGGCGCCAGATTTCCTCGAAGAACTAATCCAAGTCGAACAACGTCTCTCTTGCGCCACTCAAAACTTAAAACCTAACTCATCGCTACTACCTTCTCGCCAGCCGCCGCAACGAAGCGAGTTTGTTAGTTACTCACCGCCGCGACAGCTCTCTCAAAGGCCTGTACATTTATTTGATCTTTTCTCGAATGCATTGGCTCCTCCTGTTTCTGTTGTTCAAGATGATACCAAGGAACAGGAAATTGATCGCTTAAAGGTGCTTCTGATTATCTGAAACTATTAAACTACATCGTTTTACTTTTTTCTTTTTGTCTGCGAAATGGCATTTTATAGAACGCAAGGACTTGATTGTTAGGGAATTTGAGTCAATTTAGGCAATCGGAAGTTAGGGGTAGAAGCAGAAATGTATACGTCGACCTGCTGAAACAAGATTTCGCTCTTTGTGCTTCGTATAATAATAGTATTGTTTTTGGTTGTTTGAGAAAATATCAAACAGTGTTGATGCGACAAGAAGTTCACTATGCACTGATTTCATCCTTTTTGACGTTTCTAACTCATCATAACTGAGAAAAATTTGTCTTTGTGTTTCGGGTTTATTTTTCTTTGTGCGTTATCAAGTAATATTGCTTTTAAACACTGTGACGATCTTCTAGGAGGAAGAGGAGATTGTTTCAGCTGTATTGCAACTTGATAATAAGCAAGGTTTACTTGGTCTATGAAGCTAAATTTCTTCAGATGAAAAGAACATAATTTCTGACTTTGTGTTTCTTTAATTCTAAAATGCAAAGGGAGTTGGGACGTGTATCAAGGCAACTGGCAGGTCGGGTATGCCTTTTCTTCTTTTCGGTATTATGCTTATCTCTCAACATAGAAATGGTTATTAAAAGATACTTTTCATGGGGATTAATGTGGTATGACATGCTCAATTACTTTTTGTTCATCTGAATAGCCAATTGTGCTGCTGAATCATAATGTGGCTCCTTTTTTGTCGCTTCATATTTTACTTTAAAAGTTCAGATGCTGCCTTGTGACTCTTATTCTGTTAGCTTATCTGTTTATTTATTTTGAAAGGCCTTACTGATACATTATTTCAGGAACGGGAATGCTCTGAACTTAGGAAAGAAAAAACTAAAAAGGGGGAGCAGATTAAATCTGTTTATTCAAACAATGAAAAAAATGATGTGGCTGTTCAAGGGCTTAAACATGCAAACTTGTAAGTTCAGTATTATTTAGCAAATTGTTCAATATTTTTACGTGGAAAACTGAATTAAATGCCATTGGCTATGTTGGTAGGGAACATGGGCTTTTTGGTATGGACACACATACGGCTTCCAGCGATGCTAAAAATACAAAGCTTTTGGAGGAAAAGATAGTTCATGCCATTGATGCCGGTAAATTGTGCATTAGTTGGATAAGCACTCTTTTAAAATTTCGGCTTTTTACTTGTCCTTTTTTATTTTGTCTTGTCTGTTACTGTATGAGTCTTAATGAATTCATCCATGGGTATAGGAGTTCAGACAGACAATGATGGTGATTGTGTGAAACTAAATTTGGAAGGCGATCTATCATCTCATCTTGATCTTCAGAAAAAGTTGCTGGGGATATGGAGCTCCACAAATGACCAAAGCTTTGGTCAAAATATGATCTCAAAGCTGCTTATGTCTTGTCAAAGAGATTTTCATCTACTTTTTGGGTGCATGAGCATGAAAATGTCCTCCAAATTTCCTGCAAACTCTGTGGCTTGTGGAAGTTCTTCTGATGCCACTTCCCTGAACACTACACATATTTTTCGTTCATCTGAAGCTGCAAAAGTATCACATCTATTTTCTGTGTTGACAAAGGTATAATTGGTGATGCCTTTATCCATAGTCATCTTTACGTCAAGTGCAGCAAAAATATAAGTAGGCTCTTTTTGATTTTTTTTTGGTTCCCTATTTTTATAAACTATTTTGATTGATATTATTATATGGCGCAGATCTGTAATAGAATATTACCATTGGAATCTTTGTTCGAATCCTTACTTGATCTCTGCAATCTTGAAAATGTGAGTACATAATTTTTTTCCCCTTTTTGCTTGGTGCTTGATGTTTATTTGTCAAAACTTAAAAGTTCTGCTGAATACGTTTGAGCACTATCTATCATTGTCTTGCATTTGCTTATGATGCTTAGTGATGTGATTTGTGCATCTATCACATTTTCACGGAAAAAAGATCTCGAAGTGTCATTCAAGAGTTTCTTTTCATCATCTCAAGATTTTCTTTTACATTCATGTTTGTTACTGTAAATAGATTCTATGTTTCAAAGCAAGTTTGTATTTAACTGTTCCATTGCCATATAGACTATTCTTTTTCTGGTTTTGTTAGCCTTAAAATATAGTTTTTTTTTCCCCTTTTCGTTTGGGTCTGGCATTTCTGATGCTATGGAAGTTGATTATTGCTGTTACAGGTTTTAATTCTTCAGAGTTCTCTTTCTATACTGCTTGCACTTTTGAGGCATCTGTTGAGTTTGGGAAGGAACTTGGAAGAAAGGCATGTACTGTTAAGCTCTAGAATGTTGGTTTTCACTGCATGTACATCTTTTAAATATCTAGCTTTCCTGCTAAAGATGAAGTTTCATGATTATGTTGATGGGATGATTTACGCACACAGGTGTTGTTTAAATTCTTATAACTGAAGTATTAAAATACTGTCGTGTAATTACTCACTGACAATGGTAAGATTTGCTAATTCCAGAAAATTTCGGAAATGTCCAGATGTTTAGCTGAAAAACTAAGGTCTAGCTGGATGATCTAGTTAAAATTTGTCAGTTTTTGTTCCATAGTTTACTTTGGATGAGATCTTTGGTGGTTCAGATAGATAGCATAGATAGAGTAATTACGTTTTCTTCAAAGTTCATAAAGAGATAGATACATAAAGTGATTACTGATTACATTGCTTATAAATTTCATGAGAAGTTTTATATTCTTGAACTGATGCTCATAAAAATTCCTTATGAATTTCTGTCTGCTTGCTTATGAATTTTGATTTGATCTTTCCAGTGCACTCTACTCAGGGACAATGTCAAGGTTGAGGGGCTTTTCACTGGCAACAATAATGAAGATATGAGTCACTTTGTTGTCAGCAGGGGTGAGGCATCTCATACAGGACTCATGCCATTTGGCTTCAGATCTTCTGATTCAATATCACTATGCAAGAGCAGATATTGTTATGTTGACTTGGCATTGTCTCATGTGAACTGGATTTCTCTCTTTGACTTGATGCATCGAATTGCTATAAGCAATAGAGATGAACGTGTTAGACTAGAAGTACTCTCTATAATGAATTTGACTATGATAAAAAAACAATGGCTACACAGAGAGAGAAAGGTGAGCATGTTTCAAATCATTTGGTTGCTTTCAGTGCAATATACTAAAACTAGTTCATGAAAATTTGAATAATGTTCTGCTTTGACAGGTTTGGCCAGAGAGGGATGTTTGAAATTGTAGCAGAATTCCTGAAGAATGAAGCTGGCTCACATGTGCAAAAGGAAGCTCTATATCTACTATTCCTGCAACTAAATTGTAAGCTCTTATAGTTGTTTTCTTTCTTCGATCTTTCAATATTGTGTAATTAAAATTTTAGTACCCTAGTTTGTATAATATACAACTTCATCCTTCAGTTTTTAAAACCCTAATATTAAACCCTTCTAATTTAAATCACCAAGGCAAATTGGTTCATTTGTAGTAATCTTTGAGAAAAATGTTGACGTGGCTAAAAAGGAGAGGAAAATTTATGGATGAAAATATCCCTGCATACATTCACAAGTCACTATTAACCCAACTTAACCCCAACCCAATAATTCCCTCATTTACCCCAGAACCATCAAAAGCACCCAGAAACCCAACCATCAAAATAACTTCATCTTTCTCTTACCAAATCTTTAATCTTCATCCAACATCTTCTGTGTTTCCTCCTAAAGCAGGAATCATCTCCCTACCTCACCTACCCCCCATTGACAATCTCGACCCTCCTACAACCGCCATTGGCAATCCTCTTATACCAGAACACTTTCCACCTTCTATCCCCTCACTCCCTGACAAAACCCACCATTGCCAGTCCCTCACGCCTTACTACTAATTTGAATTACTAAATCAAATTTGTTCCTTCATTAATTATTTGTTGGAAAAATGATAACATGGATAAAAAGGACAATGGAAAATTTTTATGGTACAATCTATGAGCAACCACCCAAACATATTCCAATAATTTTCCAATTTTGTCCTAAACAAGCCAAACCCAACACCCTCACTCATCAAACCATCTGCACCAAAACCCATCCTGACCCAACTTAACCATCCAACATATTCATCATCCTCATCAGCAAGCCCTCACATCTTTGGCTCCACCTAAATTGAAAATCATCATCTCTACCTTACCCTCCTACCTTTAGCAATCCCACCCATCAGCTGTTACCAGCTCAGGAAAGGAAAACTATTTAGAGAAGGGTTTTCGAATGCCAAGCTGGGAAACTATAGAACATTAAGGGATGAAAAATAAAGAGGAGAAATGTTCTTGTTATTGCTTAAGCGCCAATTGTTACTACCTCCATTACTTATATATAAGAACACAGGGTGCATAACTGGCTAACGAATTTCCCAGCTTTACGGCTAGCCCAAATTAACAGAACTACTCAGATCAACTCACTCACACAACTTGACACTCAGCTCAACTCTTTGACACGACTCTACATTTATAGCTTAGAACTATTAAAAGCTGATGTAGATTACACCGGCAACCACCATTGACAATCCCTCTCTCCCAAAACACCTTTCATTGACAATTTCCCATCCCCTAACAAACCCACAACCGCTTGTCCTCCTCTTCTCCTCGACATCCTAACTCAAGTAATCCAGCTCCCATACACAAACCCCCTACCTTCTTTTCTCTTCCTCCCATTGTCACAAAATTAGAACCACAAATACGCATGAAAATACAATCAAAACTCATCCATGCCAAAAAATCAGTTTACAGAGAGCAAGTTGAAAAAAGTGGAAGGTGATGACGTAAAAGAGAAGGAGAGCAGCATTGAAAATTGGAGAGTGGAGGGTGGTGACAAAAAAAGATGTCTGAGAAGAGAGGAGCCGAGTCATGTGAGAAGAAGAGAGATAAATCACACAAGGAGAAATTCGAGAAATATAGAGAAACAAAGTGGTTTCAGGGGTTTCTCGCAGGGTGTTGTTTTGGTTATGTGTGCAAGTAAATGAGTGAGATGGTCTTTCTAGGAGAGGAGGAGAGGGGGAAGAGATTTTTTAGGAAAACAATGTTAATGATGAAAGGTGGTATAGTCTTTTGTTTAGGGGCGAACCACTGGGGACAGTTTCTAATTAAACTAAACCCTCAGGATCAAAATGTTAATTACCTTTCAGTATTTTCTTGTTGTAACATCTTTATAAGAAAGTCATTCTTGTTCAACTTCAACCTGATCCCTTCCAACTCTAGCCCACTTTCTCTGTTGATGAAATGTTATGTTGTATCTTCATGTGTGAGGAGAAAATGAACTTCTTATTATGCTTACCTACCATGAACAGTAAATAATTTGAGGCATCAAACTGCAGAACCCTTGTTCAATTCTGAGTTCTAATGCTATAATGTTCTTAGTTAATTGGAATTATAATTTCTAACAAAATAGATCTGTTTGACTACTTGACTAATCTAAGTTATATTACTACTTTTGCTTGGATTTCCTTATCTCTTTTTTTTTTGGCTGAAAGTAAAAATTATCATTGCCAAAATATATACACAATTGTATAACAAGCAGGGCTTCCCCTGTACCATCCCCTGTCTGACTACTATTGCTAAAAACACAAGCTCAGCGAACTCCACTCTCCTATATCGCAGCACTTCCACCGATTGTCTCTTTTGATTACTTCTTTTTAGTTTTTTCATTTCGCATTTAATTTCATCAGTTAACAGAAACAAGTTACTAATCTGTTTGGTTTTTGTGGTTTTAAGGTCCCAAACTGTTGAGCATATTCTGCTCCTCCTGTGCAGAGGAGAGTGGGAATGTTGTTAATGAAAAGAAAAATACTTCAAACATCATGGCGTTCAATGTCATTTTGGAGGGCTGGGCGGATTGCGTTGCTTGCAGTGGAAATGCTGTGAAGGTACCTTAATAAGTCTTAACTAATAGCCAGATTGATGTGGTCACATTTTTTATTTTTCTTATGCGGTGGGTTTGTGTCCATATGGAAACACATACAAGGAATTTCTTGTTCTAAATCTTTCAACCGAAACTTGTTCTTTTATTGGCCTCTACATGTGATGTGCACATATATGTGAATGCTACTGCACTTCAAGTTCATCCAGTTCTTTTTCAACTTTTTTCAAACTCAAACTTTTGACACAAGTACATGTATCTTAATAGCTGAAATCTGAATGTTGAATTAACTGAAGCTGTTCTGCTGAGTTGAGCTTTGTTGAATCTAGGCTTGTTTAATGACTGAACAATGAATTTTCCTTGAGTTTTATTCATTTGCTAAACAAGCCCAGTCAAGTTTTCATATGAACAAAGTGGGCTCAAAAACCCAGACAAACTGTTAATGAGCAAGAAACTTGTATTTATTTAATGTTTTTCCTATAAACAATCAAAATCATTACTTTTTATCGATAGTAAAGTCAAATCTAAACTACTATGAAGTTTTGCATTTGAGCTTGGTATTTGAGTTTGTTTACTAGCCTAACAGGCCAAGTTTTCAATGTTTAAGTTTGGATCTTTTACAGATGGAGCTTCAAAATCATTTGAAGCTTGACTCATTTTTTAGTCGCTCAAACGCAAACAAGCTTTTCCCAAAGCCAAATATTGAGTGGCTTAGCTCATTTATACCCTTATTTTCTGACTACACTGTTAAATTTTCATTTTTATTCGGGAAAAAAAAATCCATTGAATGCTCACCCTACACCATCCCTTTAGTTTGTAGCATCATGAATGTTAAGTGTCCGTTTTGAATGTCCTTTGGGGAAACTCTCTCTTGCTTATGCGTAATTATAAGTTGTTCATGAAACAATTTTAAATGATAGTGTGGTACAGATAAACTAAGTCACACTTTGTAAATAAATAAATAGATGATACAGATAAACAGCTTGATGTTGTTCTGTTGTCGATTTCTTCTTTGTGGTCTATTTATATGCATATGGCCCTTGTTACTTAAAATTCAATATATTTGCTGTTTAAATCAACTCACTTTCAGGACATAGAAGTTCGCAAAAGAGCTGTCATTCTTCTGGCTTTCTTGGCCTCATCTGGGAAATTGGGCTTCCAAATTTTGTTGAATCACAAGTTACGTGGAGATGCAACTTTTCTTATGTTGATTTTGCAAGCTTTGATGTCAGAAATAGATATGGAGGTTTCAGCCTCTGTTGAGCCATCAGAGAATGTTAAAGCAAGGTGAGGAAAACTTTTGTTTTGCTGCTCTGGGAATTTGCATTACTTTAATAATATTTTAGAAATATCTACATGAATTACCTTGGAAACAAATGGTTGAATTCAACCTATTCATGACGGTGACACGCAAAAGTTTTTTAAGCATATTATCTATTATGCATTATGTAATGTGCATGAATTGCCACATTATGCTGACATCTGTTTTCAGTGCTTACACCAATACTTGTCCTTGGCAGATTTTGTACCGGAAAATGTTATGCAGACTTGTATTTAATTTGTTTCTCCTTTGTATAACAACAATGGAATGATTAATCTGTTTGGAAAGAATTTTACCTTTTCTCAAACATAAATTTCCTTCTATCCGTCTGTCTGTGCATCACTGCATATTCCTTTCAGTGCTTTGTGTCCCCTTAAATCATCTTACGTCAACATGTCTGCAACTTCAGGATTTTGTTCATACGCGAGGCGCTGATACTACTCAATAGACTTGTTTCCAACCCTGACTACTCAGCTGTTGTTTTGAGAGCTCTAGTGGCTAGTCGAGATTTGGCCAGTATGACCTGTGATATTGCGAGCAGGTTGTCCCGAAATGATCACAACCTCAGGCTACCAGATAGCGTCTCACAGCAAATAAGAGATACAGAGATTGTTGATCTGGCTCGAGGATTTAGGAAATGATTTTTTGCTTACCTGGGAGGCAATGTGTCCTGAATTTTCTCATTTTGGTTTCATGATTTTTGGAGTTGGTATATCTGGATGTTTGTTTTGCTAGTACAGCCGATCAAAAGTGTGCGACCATGTAACTGTCGAGGGGATGTTCTGCTACTCTGCTTTTCAAACCGTGACAGGTCGACTCCCAGACCCTACCCATTGCCATTCCTAGTCCTGAGATAGCTCTCTTCATCTTGTACACGGTGAACGACTGGTCTGGCAGCCATCGACTGGAACCTCACCAGCCTTCTCGCTGGATCTCTGATGATCCAGAATTTTTTGGCACATGCAGAGCTCAGATTATTGTTGTATCAAGTTTGTACTGATTAATTCAATTGTTTTTTATGCTGGTAATGAGTATGTTATCAAGCTTGTACAGTAGTTTAGCTTGGGGAAACTTACTTGAGAGATTCTTCAATTATGAGATAGTGTCTCATCTTCATTTCTGGGAACCACTACATCTTCGTTTAGTTCCTGGACTAATGCCAAGTAATATAGTGAAAAGAGGTGTGTGAAAGAGTTTTGTGAATAGTAGACAATGGTTATTCAATTTGAGTTGTATTTTTACTAGAGTTTTATTCAACTGGTAAAAAAAACTAAGTTATAAATTTAATGAAATAGTTTCTAAAATTAAAAAAAATCTAAATAAGATAATATAAATAGGAAACTAAATGAAATATGACATCATAACTAAGAGTCTAACTTATTGCCCTTTATTGTTGAGAAATGTTCATGTTTTTTTTTTCCCAGGAGAAATGTTGATGTTTGGTGTGCATATAATTGAGATGGTGCGCTATATGAATATGTAGTAGTTCCCATCCCTCTTTTTACTATATTACTTGGCATTAAACAAACAACAACAAATTACGGATTTGTAAAAACAAATTACTTGGCATTAAACTCTCACATTATTGTGAAAGAGGGGTGGGAACTGTCGTGTCTCTCAACAACAAGTTACAGATATGTACCAAAACAAAATCAAATTGCATTCAATTTTCAATGATTTTTTTTTGAACAAAACTAAATGTAGTGACCATGGTGAAATCTTCTTAAATTTCAGGTGACCGTCTGTAAAATTAACTCTCATTTTGTTAATAATCCGTGTTTGTTGTTTGTAAATTGCTCTTTGATTATTCAAGATTAACATGCCTCGATAAAAAGTGCACTTTATTTATATACTAAACAAATACTATACAGTTTAAGATAAGAAACAAAAAATAGTCCACTCTCCCTCACTCATTCACTCAAACGGCCCACTCATTTGCCCAAACTCTTTCACTCATTTTCTGTTAGAAGTTTCGTTTTTTTTTGACAAGTATGTTCCTGAGAGTTTTTTAGTGAAAGAGGACAGTACCTCACTAGATATTATTTATTGCTCTCACTTGTGGCAGAAGAATATCGTGGTTACAAAATGTAAACTTGTCAGTATACAAAAGAGTCCTAAGAGAACTAGGAACATAAAGAAGATCATGCTTTCCAAAAGATTGGGACATACCATTTTTGGCAATCCAATCAACACACCTATTAGCATTCAGGGGGATATGATATATAATGGTACCTGTAGCAGTTAACATATGCCTAATACAAAGAATGAGGGGTTGATGAGGCCCATTCCAAGTAGTATCAGTGTTACAAATGTCTACAGCAAGTTTGGAATCAGATTCAATGACAACACCATGCCAATTTTTCTCCACAATTAGTTCTAGACCAGCAAAAATAGCATATAACTCTTTGACCAAGGGAGATATAAAACCCAACCTCCAATTCCTACAATAAATAGCAAAACCAAAAGGATTTCTAGCAATGACACCAATAGCTGAGATAGCCCAGTAGAAGCAAACGGCACCATCAACACTAACACAATGCCTACCTGAAATTCTCTTGTGATTGATACATGAGGGATTGCACTTGACGTTCAGATTTTGGATGACGTGGTTTGCCCGAATATGATTAGTAACCACACCAATACTTTTTCTAGTAAGCCATTCATCTCTAACACCACCACCAACAACCTCCATTACAGTCATTCCACAATTTCCAAACAACCACACCAAAAAGGAGTGCCCAAGGAATATTAGTATCATGAAAGAGTTTACTGCTTAATTTGCTAGTAAGCCAACAACGTAAATCTTGATTGAAGAAGGAATGTCTGACCTAATGAGGGAGAACTGCATTCCAATGGGCACAAGCCACGTGACAGTCGCGAATGGCATGGAGAATGGTTTCCACTCCAGAGTTGTAACGACTGCATGCAGCTGACGTGCTGAGATTGCGCAACATCCGCTGGGAATTCGTAGGTAGTCGACCATGAAATGCAAGCCAAAGACAAGTTTTTGCACGAATAGGGCCTTTCCATTTCTAGAGGACACTCCACTTAGCTTCATTATGGTGTTGCTCAAAAGACCTGGTAGCATTTTGCAAAAAATGAATAGTAGAGGATAAAGTAAACTTACCTGAGTTAGAACCCCTCCAAACCAAGATGTCCGACGGCCCATCTAGCATTGGAGGTTGAAGGAAAAACACACTATCCACAACATTATCAGCCAATACGGCAGAAAGATACTCCCGGTTCTAATACCCGGAGTTGTAAAACTCCTCCACAGTCATAGAAAAGATGTTCAGCGGCAGAGGTGTGGTGATGTTGTTGATCAAAGGGCCAACCGATTCCACCCAATTGTCACTCCAAAAGCTAGTAGCTTTACCATAACCAATAGATCTTATACAATTACCAATCAGGAAGTCTTTATGATTCAACATCCCCGACCAGAGCAGAGAGATTATAATGACGTGAATGAGCCATATCTAGAGAATTTCCATGAATATATTTAGCTCTTAGAAAGCCCAAAGAGTTTAGGAGTAGAAATGAGATGCCATCCCAATTTTATCAAAAAAGCCTGATTGACCAATCGGGTTGGTCTTGAGAGTTTTGTTCAACTAGATCAAAGGGTCCAGGGAAAGCCTAGTAACATCAGATTAGGGTTTTTTTTACTAATATTTTTTTATTTCCTTTTAAAGGTGGATATTATTTTCAAATCTATATTATCTATATCTATACTATTTATAAAAATATAGATGTAGAAAACAAAACAAAAAAAAAAAGAAAAAATCTAAAATACCCTGAATTTAGTATTTTCTTGATACCCATACCCACTGATACCTATACCCACTAACTAATGATAATTGTAAAATCTAGAATACCTTAAATTAAGCAAAAAATGTTAATTATAAATATAATTAATTGTATCACTGGACGCATGCTTTATCAAGTGTGGCACTGAAAGTTTTTGCTACAATATGGTAAATCAAATTAACTCATGACCAAGTTTTTTTTGTATAAGTTCATGATCAAGTAATTAATTTGTGAAAGCATCATGCAGTTCAATATGAATGATATTAGCAATTGAAACAATTTTCCCTAAGAGAAAACAATTAAAAAAATCCACCATTTACAACTTAAAAAATAAATTATAAAAAAACGTTGTAAAATAAATTCAAGTTAGTGAAGAATTGCCTTTCGTCGTGGATGAAATTTAGCGTGGAAGGGAATAACAACACTAAAGTAGCTTGTGGTGATTAAATCTCTTACACTCCTTTACCATTGTGAACTTCCTACTCCAAATAGGTAACTCACTCCTTTTTTCCTCCTTGATTAAATATTTTCTTAATGCCCACTCAAACCCGTGCCCGCCAACTAATGATAATTGTAATTAAGAGTAATTAAATCTCTTGACACTCCATTATCATTGTGAACTTCCTACTCCAACAGGTAACCCACTCCCTTTTTCCTTCCATCGTTGTGTGGAAAGCATGTGGATCCTACTGTGCCAATTTTCAGCTTGGAAGATATAGAAGAAGGCATTGAGGGTACTTTATTTGTTTATCCTTTGATAGTTTTATTGTGTTATTGTTTGCTAATTTCAACATGTGGAGTTAATTTTGCTAGAGTTTAAAGATCAGCTGCAAATCTTCCTCTGATCAATATCTGGTTTGTTTGCTTTCTTATCAAGTAATGATATTTACCATGTTACGAAAAAACAAGT
>CAODLS013433686.1:0-10263 GCA_948243855.1 Flueggea neowawraea | reverse complement strand
TCCTCAACAAAGCATTAAAACAAGCAGTATCAAACGCCGGAAGAAGCTTCTTAAACTTTCTGAAGGACTCCACAGTGTACCTAACCGAACACAACTTAGCAATTCGACCCAAAACCACTTGCATAGTTCTTGGAGTAATCACGTTGGGATCTTTCCTCTTGGTCTTAACTAAAACGTCCCAAATTTGATCAAATTTACGACTTCTACCCAAAAGGTATAGCATTGTATCTAAAGAAAACGAAGACTGATAAAACCCTTTTCGACTGGCATTGAAAATAAAGAAATTAAGAGCTTGTAATGGGTTTCCGTGGCTAAACCTGAATCTTTTTAAGACCCCATCAACTAATTCGTTCGTAAGGCAGATCCCACTTGACTGCATGAAGTTCTTGAGGTCATTTGTGTTGCTGGAGCTCGTGAGGTAGCGGTATGCGGTTTCAACGTCGTCGTTTTGGGAGGAGAAGAAGCGAGTGATTGAGAAGGAGAGATTTGTGCGTCTTGTAATTGTTGGGATTGAATAAAGCTTCTTCAGAGTAATCATTTGCTTCTTCGTCTGTTGTGAATGATTGATTATTGGGTTTGCTTTTGCTTTGTGGGTTAATTTTACCTGTGATCAAAACAGTAATTGGATTTGTGCAAAAAAGTCTCAAAATTTTTTTTTCACAAAACTCACAAAATTAACTCTCTTTGTCCACCAAAGTCACAACGCCGAATTCAGTCAATTTATCCGACCACCTTTGCAAATCTATGCCACATGAGCACTGACTGCTAAGTAAGCGAGGACGCGTCAGCCATTTTCACGTGTATTTTTCACGTGGCAACAACAAAAAACTTTGAAAAAAAAACTAAACAGATATTTTGGATGTTATTAAGCTGTGTACTGATATTTTGAATGCTATATATTTTCATGTTTATTTAACCAGAAATTTGTTCTTCTTCATTCTTGGTTAGTTGTAACAATTCTAGACGGAGTCTTGATTTCATCCAAGTGAAAAGAACAACTCTGTTGTCAGTGCATTTAAAGATTGTTTCTTTAACACTTCTTAGTGGTTTAGACTGATTCATATACAAACAACGGAACTAACCATAAACCATAATGACACAACTCAGGTAAAACATGACAAAGGTGGCGATAATAGATTAGTAATGCCATGTGTTGAATCATGTTTGTGTTTGTTGGAAACATGGATTCGCTTAGTAATTAAAAGCAGCATAAATTACAGCATCATTTTCAATTAAAAGCCATATATTACAACAAAAGGTTTCAAACAAACAAAACAGACAACATAACACATTGATTTAACATAACAATCTAGTCTTCACCTAACACAATTGTTAGCCATGAAGGCTTCCATTCCAGTTGAGATAATTATCTGGCATTGCGACAAACATAAATTGCAAAAGCCAACACTAAAATTCATATGACAATCACAAATTTAACGCGCATTCTCCTGACAAGCAGTAGAACCTCCTTCCGGTGTTGTTGTCGTTCCACAAGTAGTAGTCAATTGTGATTTTTCACCACAAAAACATGTTGGCACGTTGAAATTGGACTGACAAGAAGAACTCCGATTCAATCGCTTTGAAGAAATCCCACTAGCATTTTTAGACGCCATTTTGGGGCAACGGAAAGGAAGGAAATAAACCTTTCAAATAAAAACCAAATTGGACGGCAACGACAAAGCACCCAAACAAATTAGTGAAATTAGCATCTACATTGATAGATTTTTCAATCAAAAAATAAAGCGAAGGGTTTTTTTAAACTTGCAATTTTCAATTCCATTCAACGAAGATAACATGTTAAAATAATGGTTATTTTTACCAAAGGTCAAGATTGAAAATTGCTCGCATCAAAATTACCAATCCAGAAAACATGTCAACAAACATTCTTAAGAATTAGACTCATTTACTACGGATCGACGTAGTCAACAACCCAGAAGTTCATGCATCACAAATACCCATCCAGAAAACAATTCTTACCTGAGAATTGTTCCACTTTTCGATAGAAATGGAAGAGATTTTGGAGCCTTTCTTTTCTCTTTTCAAGCAAACAAACCCAGCCCATAAGCTTTCTTCACAACAACATAAAATGCTTCTTCAAGATAAGGGTTTTCTTTTCCTGGATTATCAGCTTCCTTCTTCAAAAAAAAAAATGATTGCGACGGTGGAGAGCACATTCTGCTTTGGTCGGCCATAGTGCTTCCTCCAACAGCGACACTTAGGGTTTGGATGGTTTAAAATGAACCGGCCCGTTTAGTTTTTTTTTTTTCAAAAATTTTTGTTGTTACCACGTGGCTACACGTGTAAAAATGAATGTGTCCTCGCTTACTTGGCATTCAAGTGCTCACGTTGCATGGATTTGTAAAGGTGGCCCGATAAATTGACTGAATCCGGCCATTATGACTTTGGTGGACAAAGAGAGTTACTTTTGTGAGTTTTGTGAAAAAAAAAAAGAATTTTGTGACTTTTCTGTATAAAATCGTTCACTTTTGTGACCATAGGTAAAATTTACCCTGCTTTTTGTTGTGCTGCTCAGGCAGTGAAATTATACTAGAAGAAGTAAGTCTGTTAATTTTTGACAAAATAATACGAGACGACACTACATAATACGACACGATTGATATGAATTTAATTTTTATAATGTTTATGTCTTGTATAATAATTTGTGATATATAAATGGTATGACACGATTACGATACGATAACACAAATTGACATCCTTGGAAAGAAGGCAAGACAAATGCAACACAGGTCGTGGAAAATAATCAAACTGTACGTCGTTTTGCTAACATTATAATTATGGCATGTTTGATGGGCCATGGAGTGGTTCAGGGTTGTACGGTTCAACCGTTAAGCCGCATAAACCACCTAATTCATTCGCAATTGAACAACAATTTGCAATTATTCTCTAATTTTGGAGGGTTGAGAATAATAATTTTTTAAATTTACTATTTACAGTTTAGTTGCAGTTATCTCTTCTTTCTAACCGCCAAAATAAAACTACAACCGCACAACCGTATATTATATATTTTTATTTTATATATATATAACAAAAATATATAATTAAAATAAGCTCGGCAATATTTTATGAAAGTAAGCCAAAAAAGGCTAAAGTGAAGTCAAAAAATAAACATGGTCCAAGTGAAGCCTACTGATTTGACATTTAAGAAAGAAAAAAAAAACTCTCATTTCACTCATCTCTTCACAAACTCATGCAAACAAAAAAGGAGGAACCTTAATTTCATTGTTTCAAGTTTCGCCACTACTCCTTTCTCCTTAATTTTCTGATTAATTTTCAAGTCTCCCAAATTCTCATTCATGTTTTGTCCGTCTTAAATGTTAAAACAACAATTATAATGAAACAATATTTAAAGTTATTTTTTCTCTTTGTTTTCTTTTTTATAATAAGTTTAAACTTTAAATTCATATATTGACTACTTGTTATATATTAACAGTAAGAAATAACCGCATCCATCTGCATCCGCATGACTTAGCTTGGGTGTTTCTAACCGCAATTTGCGGCGCGGCTTGGTTGGAAGCCTAAAAATAACCAAACCCCACCGCTTACACCCCTAAAGTGGTTTAAGTGATTAACGTACACATCGGATTTATATCTGTAATCTATTTTTTACAACATTTCACACTATTAAGAAAAAAAATGCGTTAAAATTTTCTTTAGACACTGAATTGTTATTCTTTTAGTTTATGATAAAAATAATAATAATATATTACTTTGTGCTAAAATAATAATCACAATAAATCTATTGAATCTAAATCAGACATGTCATTGTTAACTCCCATATGATTGGTGTGGTGAAAATTATAATGCACTTTAGGGAAGAGGAATAGATTTTGTATATTTTTTAATGATTTATAATGAGTTGTGAAAAAACAGAAAAATGACATATTTCTTAATAAAATTAGTTATAAAAAATACACAATATACTACAACTTATTACTTGTCAATCAATCTGATAATTTGAAACATTATTAAAAATTAACAATTTTGTTAAACAAATAAAGCCCTAATGGGGAACAAGACCATCAACAATTATCAAAATAATTTCTGACAACTTAATCACAATGTAGTTATCAAGAGTCACAGGAGAACACCTATAGGTTCACCCTTCCTACGATATTCTCACGGTCAATAACCTTATGAGTCTCATCCCTAACCCAATCTATCACGTCCGTGTAACTCTTTGCATCAGTAGACTTGTATGCTCCTTGAAATTTAACCAACGCATTGCTTAACAACTGGGGTCAGTGATGTTTTTAAGAATTACAGGAATTCTGTCAATGGTTTCAGGGCAACGATAAGGATATCGGGGCAAGCTTGTTAATGTCGGCACTTGAGGTTCGTGGGTCGTTTGCTAGAGTTCTGATACAGAAGTCGTAGGCCTGTAACATCTAGCATATTTTGTCTAGTCCTCTGTCCATTTCTATTTCAATTGATCGTGCATCTGTGCTACACAAATGCAAGACCATGGCAGCAAGGACGAAGAAGAAAATCTTCTGGCAAACGAGTGAAGGCATGTTTAGGAATGTATTTATCTTTTATTCTGTTGTCACTTGCAAAGAAGACGCCATGCAATTTATATCAATGAGCGGACCAAACTGCGAGATCCTTACCGAATTGGAGTGTTGAATTTTGGGTAATTATTGTTTTTTCTATATGAATATACTGGAAATCTTGCAATTTAATGGCTTATCAAGTGCTGACAAGCCGGAAAGACAGTCCACTCTGAACAGAATTCATCACCGACAAGGCAATTACCATTACTATCTATGAATCAGCTTCATGTTAGTGCAAAGAATTCAATGTTGGCTCTGATTAAAATCCATAAACATGGCAATTACCATTTCTACGCATAAATCGACTTCATTGGGGATTTGGTAAAATTCAGCAGTCGATGTACGTTAACGTGGGTCGTTTGATAGAGAATTCTGAACCAGGGAGTCCACCTTTGCCCATTTGTATCTCAATTACCAATTCCTAATAATAACTTTGCACCTATACTTGTCACAGAGATTCATCATGGCACCAAGGATTGATAAGATCTTTTGTTGAATGACAGAAGACACGTATTATCTTTATTTTTCTTCTCAGTTGCAAAAGGTTATGGTGCAATTTACATTTGTGAGCGGGTAGATTGTGTTGTCTTGCCAAATCAATGCATACATTTTGAGTAATTTTTCTATCTAGTCGGAATCTTGATATTTAATACCATATCAAGTGCCGAGTAAAACATATTCCTATACTTTTTTCAAGCTCTGAATACAAGAGAATCATATTTTCACTAAAAAGGATCCAATGTTGGCTGCTCTGACCAATTACCTATTCTAGCTATGAATCGACTTCATATCAAGCTTAAAGAGGGTGAACGTGAAACCATCAGGAAACAGAGAAGAGACGTAAAAGGGAGGAATAAGTACTCAAAAGAGACCTTATATTGTATTTGCCATTTAACCTTCTATTTAAATGTTGCAGTGATACACATCTGATCTCTACATCATAATCACATAACCTAAACCAACAACCATGGTCCCTCAGATCTCCGACACAAATTGGGCTGGAAAAGACATCATCACCACAAACACCATGACCCCAGAGAAGAGAAAAAAAAAGACAAACAAAATTAAAGCAAGAATCAAAAGCTTACTCCTTCCCTCGCAACCTTCCTCACTTAGACGGGACAGAAAGAAATAGGCCGTTTTTGACTCCCACTCCAACCTATACAAATAACTGCTCCTCTCCTCTAAGCAGCCGATGGAGCTGTGACGTAGTAAACAGCTCCAGCCTCTGAAAGCGCTGCAATGAACGGCTGCAGGTTCACCGGCTCTGGTTCTCCATTTTGAGCACCTTGTTTCTTGTAGTCTAGAGATTCGTCATTGTAGATGTCCCACCATTTTTTCACCAACATCTTATGTCCTCTCGCTGCATGTTCTCTTCTTTCCCTGTATACCTCCATGGTTTTGACCCCTGTATTCGAGCCCAAACACAATTAGGTCTTCAAGAAAATTTGAAGAAACCAAATTATTATTGAATGGTGTAGCAAACGAACACTCACCGCTGCACAGTAGTGAACAACTTTAACTATGTCGAGCTCTACATTCTCGGGGTGACGCCATAACATGGCGAGAACCAAATTGTAAACCGGAGGAATTGGCTTGTAAATATCTTTGAAATACATGTTCAGAAAGTCCTGCCATATGAATAAAATCATTAATTAAACTTCTGATATGGACATCACATCATAGAGATACAAATTTTTTTGACAAAATCTGCAGAAAAATCTTACCTGCTCTGCAAATGGGGTAGGAGGAGTGTCTTTGAGGGTCTTCAAGAGATCCTCATAGGTGGACAAGCTAGGCTCAAACACAAACATGCCGGCATTGAAATACAGAGATGGAGGATGACCCATCTCAGCAGGCCACTTGACTCTGTCAGGACATTGTTGGCAATAACCAATCTTGAACTGCGGAGTATGACTCCATGTCTTCTCGCAAAAACAGTCCATTACTGCATAGAAACATCCATCTGGGAGGTCAAATAAATGGTCAATGTTATCGTACATCTGGATGTCCCCGTCCAGGTATATCATCTTGCTATACTCCACAAACTGCACCCACACGCAATAATAACCCAATCAGCAAATGACCAAAACACCCTCAATCCACCCCAACACGTGGAAGAAAAATAACAAGAAGAAGTGGTTCACGTACGTACCTCCCAGATACGGAGCTTGGAGTAATTGATGACGTAATATGCCATGGCGAACTGGGTCTGGTTCTCGGGTGGGTAAACGGGGTCAATCTCCCGGACAATGCAACCTTGATCTTCTAAGATCCGTCTGTGTTCTTCGGGTACATCCGGCAATACCGCAACGACCAATGGGTATGCTGTTTTGACCTTCCTTAAACCCTTCGCCAACCCAACAACACCTTTGACATAGTCGCCATTTCCAGCCAGGAAAGTCACGTAAGCCCTACCAGGTAAGGCGGCAGACTTGGAGCATCCAGCTGGCTTCAATGCTGCATGGACAAGCTCTGGTGCCATTGCTGAGATTTGTGTGTGCTTGTGTTGTGTGTGTGCAAGGAGGCTGGAAGTCGAAGGATGTTTCGATTAACGTAAGCAAATGTTTTTGTTGTTATTTGTCTGGTTTTTGTGGTGCCAAAGGTGGGAGAAGGTGGAGGTGCATATATAAGGATGCGAGTGAGCTAGAGATGGGGAGAAATTGTAGGGAATTCGATGATCTGACTCGCGGTATCAGTGGTCTGTTTGGCTTACACGTGTCCTCGTGGAATGATGTGGAGATTGCGGAAGGTTCTCGAATTGGGCCTACTAAAATTGTGGAAAATGGAAGACACTAGAGTGTAGAAGCGGCTTCGCTGAGAAATTTGGGAGTTGGGAAGTAATCGTGTGTGACCGCGCGTATATCACGACACAATGATCTTCTCTCCTTCCAAAATGTTGGTGAGATTAATGAGACAGCAAATGCAATATTTGGTTAATAAAATTCTGGATATTCTTTCTGAGGATGGCTGATTAATTTGTGGATAAATTTGGGTAATTTAGGATCATTACGGATTATTAACTATGCAAAATTCTCTAGCACCAGCAAGTGTATTCTATACGTATCTCATACGTAAGTAGTTGATTTATGATTATCCATCGATTAATTACCATTTGGTTATGACTTATAAGCATGGGGCACTATGAATACTTGACAATGAGTATTGGAAATGTGTGTGTAAGAATGCATGTTGATCATGATCCACCATTGGTCCATTGTTATATTTGTCTAATGTGGAAAATTGCTCCATGATCAGAGGCCTCTTCAACTTACAACGACATTACCTTGTCGTGTAGTAACGAACCCAATCATGAATAAGAAAAATGATAAAATGATTTTGTAAAAAGTTTATGAAAATTTTAATATTCAAACTTTCATTAATTTTGATAACCCTAGATGAAATGTATACGTACATTGGATGTAAAGAAATCAATGCATAAGATGGCCCACATGGACACCATGGAAATAGAAGTCTATAGATTATTCATTTTGTGGTTGATTATGCAATAACTTGTTCGACTTGCCCATAAGGAACCTAGTAGAAGCAACTTTTATTGGCAGAAAAATCACGGCATGGACGATTCCATAAAACTCCATACGCTCACTCCTATCTTTCTAAAATCACTCCCAATCTTTTTGTCAATTTTGAATTATTACTTTATTAGCAAGCTGCAAATGTATAGATGACGCGACGTGATTCTTGGACAAAATAAAAATTAGCCGCACCGCTGGCACGTGCCACCGGGACTGAAGTTGATGTGGCGGTGGTGGGGCCCATTTCCACATACTCATCTGGATTCCCACGCACCTTGCCACGTCACCAGGACGACTGGTTGCGGCTCTTGCCCTTGCCACCTGTTTTACTGCAAAATGGGTCCCGACTTCTTCCAACTTGTGGCATCGTCTTCAATTTTTCCTACATATTGGTGTCTCCATCCACTCTAACTCCTATTGACAATTACACAGATGATTTGTAACAGGAAATAGGATGGATATACCAGGACCTTTGCTCTGAATTCCAGTATCGCACAATTTTCTTACCCAATTTCAGATACTCTTCTGGCTCACATTTGCCCACCTCTTCAATTGCCAAATCTTTTTTGGGTCTCAATTGATGAGTGCATCCTAGAGGCTGAATGAAATGAAATGTCAACATCACCAAATTGAAAGCATCTATTTACCCAAAAATAGAACATATTAAACAATATTATAACTGTTTACGGCAAAAAATTGGCTCGGGTCTAATGGGCCGAGTTGAGTCCACGAACCGTTAATTGAGCCCAAGCTTTGGAGAAGCAACAGGAATGAGTCCAGGACTGGAGGAGACTGTTTGAGTTGCATTCCACCAAGAATTGTTGAAACAGTGCAGATCTTGTAGGAGGAAGAAGTTGTCATGGAAGTGCTTTCAATCTAGTTAAGAGGAATGATGGAATTTTCCTGAGTAGTTGGTGCAGGATTAGATAAGGAGGAGACGTTGGTTTTGAAGATTAGTTAAGGTGGAAGTCTCTCCACCAGGATTAGTCTAACACATTTATTAAGATAATCTAGATAAGGAGGACATGTTGGTTTTAAAGTTGAGCTAAGGTGGAAGTCTCTCTACCATGTTAGTTCAAGAGAAACAGTGGATTTCTTCCAGTGGAGCAGTTATAAATATGTCATTGGCTACATATCTTAGGCCCGTTACATTATATTATACAACCATGTAGTCTTCTATTTTTTTTTTCTTTAGCTTTTAGTTTTCTTTTATCAATCTTAGTCTTTTATTTTCCAAACTCTCCAGTATATTTTTCCTTCATTAATAAAGTCGTCTTTATTACTGTGTTTTGCAAATCGTTTAATAAAGAATAAAGAACAATTTACAAGTTAAGTCACTTTTCTTGTTTAATAATCGTTTTAATGAAGTTAGATTGAGATATTTTAGTTTAAAAAAGCTGTAAATTTTCTAGCAAACTTAGAAGAAAGAGCAACATTGTTCTTTTTTCCAAAAAAATAAGAAAACAATAACTTCAAAACATGTCATTTTTATAAATTTTTAAATTATGTAATATATCAAACTGATGATATTTATTTCGTTATTCAACTAAAAACAAACATTCGAAATTTGTAATTTTTTTAAATGAAGACCTTGGTTTTAGTGGTTGCATCTCGTTGTTTGACCTGTGAAACTGTTTAAAACAACTTCATGTAAAGCAACATGTGTTTCACACCTATATACATATATAAAACTTTTACCATTAGAGTAATGAGTTGCATTAATTACTGATGATGTATCATTTTGTTAAATTTTTGAAATTTTTAAAGAGAAATCCTAAAAATACTCTTATTGGTTAATATTTATTTCTTTCCTTTCTTCTCTTTCATTAGTTAATACTAATTTTTTCTCTTCCTCATTAAATGCATTTTTCCCTTTCCATTTTTTTTTCTTTCACACATATAATTATTTTTTATGTTTCACTATTTTTTCTATAAATATTTTTTTTATGAGTTACAAGAAATAGTTTTGGCTTTTTTAACTATAAACTATTGTTTTCATTTTTTATTAAAAAAAATTGTATAATATTAGTTGTAATTAGTTATAAAATTTAAAATTTTAATTCATATTGACCAAGAAAAACGAAACACAAATGTAAATATGAGAAATTTTAAAATTTAATTTAATTTCTTATTGCATTCAAAGTTTGAATTTTCTA
>CAODLS013433183.1:0-12936 GCA_948243855.1 Flueggea neowawraea | reverse complement strand
TTTTAAAATAGTTTATATGAGGTCTCAGAGGCATTCTGGAGAGTCATTCCTCACTGAGTTTTCTCACCCCATCCCCTTAACATTTTTCAGGTGATTCAGCTTCCGTGCTCATTGGAGTCTTCGAGTAGTAGTGATAACCCTTTGATCGGGTTTCCAGTTGGTATGTTTGGTTAGGTGTTCCACACGGAGGGTTTGTGTTCCACTATTTAGATTTCACCATTTGGTTTTGTTTGTATAATTAATTTGAAAGAATGTGTATGCATATATATAATTATATTCTTTATATTCTTATATATAACATTACTGTTTTACTTCATGAAACTTAAATGTTTGCTAAAATTGGATAATCATTAAAATGAATAATTGGGTAGGATTTATGAGTACTCTGAGGCTTGTACAGGATTGGCTGGGTTTCCACAGACGGTCCATCTTGTACGTCGGTCACGGTCCGAAAACGGGTCGTGACAACATGCCTAGTCAACAATTTGAGCCGACGATATGTTAAATCCGGCCAAAGTGACCATCTATAAATGAAAATCAATGTTTGATGATCGTCTTAAAACAAAAGTGAGTTAAATGACCATGTTGCAATAAACTAAAATTCAGAGTGACCGTAAATAAAATTAACCCTTGTTCTTTACTTTTATTAATTTGCTTTTTTTTATTTTCATAATTAATCAAATATAGATTTTACAACAATAACTATCGATAAAGCCAATGAGTAATTTGCAGTTGATTAATAACTTTGGAAATAGGTGACTTTTAAATCCACTGACGATGCATGTATAAGAGATTAACTAAGATGAACTTAAGAGAAGAAAAGGGATTCATGGAGAAACTTGAAGTTCTCCCTTTTTTCAAAGCTTTTTTTTTTAAAAAAAAAAAAAAGAAAAGGAAGGGAAATAGAGATGATGAATTCTAACTCTACTCCCCATACAAGAGTTGAATCATATTCAATCCCAAATCGGATGGAATGGTGGGATAAAGAATTTTGGATATATATTTTGTCTTTTTTATTACCCCATCGTTCATCTCCTCTAAAAATATGTCTCTTTTTATAATTTTTTTTTACTTTTCACGCAAGAGAAGATCAACTTTCTAGGATTTATCCATGAATAAGGATGATACTATTACCCTAGTTGTCATGTATACTTGTATACTTATCCATTCAAAGATAGAATTAAACTCTTTGGCCAGGTATAAGTACATATACATATATTACATGCATTGTTTTAAAATATCTATCTCTACCACCGTCTTCTATCCTCGTAAAATTGCAACGCTTTTTTGATTGATTTGGTGAGAATGGTGTTTTTGAAATAACTCAAGTGGCAGTGAGGTGGTGGTGATGGCAGAGATGTGTGTTTGTTTTTGGTCAGGAAGGGGATGGGTGATTTTATAGTGAGTGTTGGATTCAGAGTATTTGGTTCAAGTTTAATTTTGAAAGAGAACATATACATTAGTTAGGTCAGTTTGGTTTTAAAAAGTGTTTGGGTTGATTTGGTTTTAATAAGGAGTTGGGTTTGTAATTTCGAAAATTTTAATCCATATGGCATGATCCACCATCTTTTGCAAAATATGATCACTTAGATACTCCAAATCCTAGTCTGGATAATATGATCAAAGAAAAGGATTTGATGCTTCAAGAATTAAAGGAGCAATTAGACATGGTCATGGTTCAAAACCACTGGTTTCGGTTCAAGGAACTGGTTGAATTAGGATTGGACCACCCAGGGCCGGTTTTGGGCACTTTTAGTTTTGATTTGACTCTATTTTGACCGATTTGGTTTACGATTCCAGTCCGACGGTTCAACTGATTTTTTTAATATAAATTAATAAAAAAATGTTGAGGGTTGTTTTGTTCATGTTCCTATCGATTCATATTATAAAATGTAAATATAAAAATTATCTACTTAATTTTAAATAAAAAAATACAAGTGAAAATTTAAGAATTATAAGTAATAATTTAATTGAAATATACTTGAAGTAGATAATACAAGTAATTAAATTTTAAAAATCAAAATAAAAGGAAAAAATTAAAAAAAGGGCTTGGACTTAATCATCCAATGATTTTTTTTTTTTGAACCAGCGGTTAACCAATCTGTTTGAAATGTCAATTAATTTTCAGTTCAATGGTTTCTAGAAGGATTGAACTGGAACCAGCTCAATTGCTGGCAATTCCAAGGGTGTACAGTTCCAATTCTGGGCTGGCAGGTTTCAATTTCGATTTTTGTTGGTTCGAATCGATGGTTCGGTTCACTTTTGGCCATGTTTAGGAGCAACTGACATTAACTTAGAATTCCATGAAGAAGCCAGCTAACAAGTGTCGTTGCTGGTTAAATTCAAGTTTATGGATTAGGAGCTATATTTGAAGCTCTGGCCCCATCAGCAATACTCTATATCCTGAAATCGAATAAAAAGCTTTCTCCAAGGTACTTTACACCATATACAGTGCTGTAACGGATTGGGAAAATTACTTTTTGTTGACACACAAATCTCTTTAAAAAGGAGGGTGAGGGAGTTGGTCAAAGTAACTAAAACTTTGTTGAAATCCTGCAAAATCACAAATACTTGAATACAATGTTAGCAGCAAAGATGCGTATGTACAAGTGCTAATCAAAATAAACAAAGATGATAAAGGTGAAGAAAGATCAAGCACAATGATTTTACAGTGATTTGGCCAATTCCTAATATATACGTCCATTGTCTAAGTTCTCCAGTTTGACTTTTTCACTAATGGCTTGAATAAGGTCTTTACATCACCAACCAACACCCTTATTTGTGTTATGCTCCTTATCTTTGGTGAGTAGGCAACTTATTGTTTCTTGGCTTATAACAAACGAATGTTGTTTTACAGATGATTACTAACCACGTGTTTTCTCGCTGAAACACAACCTTATAACTTCACTTTCCAAGCTCAGTGACAATTTGTCCATTTCATTAGTTAATTTTGGTTTAACTAAAAATCTAAAGGTTATTGACAATCAACTCATTGATGCCAATCCCTTAACCTAAAATAAAAGTGTGATTATAACAACAAAGAGTTCACAAGTGAGTTACCATGACTGTAGAATTTTAGAAATGGAAGATGAAGCACTTACTACCCACTTATGCTAATTTTGAGAGCTTTCAAAAATGGAGAGTGTAATCTTGATAAACCAAGGATTGTTACATTTAATTTAGAAGTTTTTAGTACCTTTTATAGAGTTTTAAAGGCCTTTGAAGTTATTCTAGCCATTGGAATAGTGTAGGAATGCGTTGCAATGCTTTTATAGACCTTTTTAAATAAGGTTTAAACATGATAAGCTAGCTCATGAAGTCATTAATGGGATCATGCATTATTTTCTTCATTATAGACACCTGTGGTTAGTTCATCATGTCATGAGCTAATTTTTCAATTCTATCGAGTCATGGGTCGGCTCTCAATGCCATGAGCTAACTCGTGGCCTTACTGACCGCTAAATTTGAATCTTTGACTTAGTAATCATGTTGTTAGGCTGAAACGCATCAAAACAAGGTTTTCATAAGGTCATGGGCTGGATTGTGATTTCGTGGGTCAGCTCGTGAAGCATTTTCTTTAGTATGGATAAGCATATGTGATGAGCTTGTAGGACTTATGGGTCGACTCATGGCCTAAGCTAGCTCACAGTCTTCATCGGCTCGCTCGTGGATGTAAAAACTTGTTTTCACTTTTTTAATGCTTCGAACTTGATCTTGTTCATCTCCAATGTATTGCTCTGCATCAAAATTAATCTTATGATATGTGAAATAGTTCCATACTTATAGGCTTGATCTGCCTTTTATTCTACTGTGCCCCCTGGTTCTATATGTCACAACTCAAGAAAGTAGTTGGAAGTGTCTCTCAATTTCAACCCTTACCTTTTAGTTAAACTAATGAAATGGAGTGGGTTATTGAACTTGATCAAACACTGGATAATGGGACTACTGTAGATGGTAAGGCGACTTGGGAACCCGTCCAATTGATTAAAAATCAATTCCCTACCTTCCACCTTGAGGACAAGGTAAATTCTAAAGGAGGACGTAATAATGTTAACTCTATTTTTTGGGTAGGTAACTCTTCCAGATTGTTTACTTTCAAGTCATCCATCGCTCTCCAAAGACCAAATAATGAGGAAGCTAATTACATATGCTGGAAATGATTTAGGAGTTTGATACTACGCAACCGATACGCTCCTTTGTGTGACTCGCTGTCCACAAGGCCTTCATGTCAATCATGAATCGTGCAAAGTGACAACTCACTAAGTTGCCAGGGATGCGAAATCATGAAGAGACTTGTCTAGACATCATTAGAGATTGCCCACATGCGATGGAGATTTGCAAGAGCTTACTACGGGAGAAAAACAATTAAACTTTTTATGTATGAACGCCAAGTCATGGATCGACAACAGTGTCAAGAGAGGATAATATTGGGTTGCTATTGTTGTAGCAACAATTTGGTGGCTGTGGAGGTGGAGAAAAAATAAAATCTTTGGGTCTAATCATCAAATCCTAGCTCATAAAGTCCCATTCATCAACATGAAGGCTGAAGAATACTAAAGCCAAACATGCTAGAAACTCTTGCTTGGGGCATACAGAAATTCACAAAATTAAGTCTATGATCAATTGAAAACCTCCAAGTGAAGGATGGGTTAAGCTTAACACGGATGGAAAGGCTAAAGGATGTCGCAGTAAGGCTGGTAGTGGTGGAATCTTCACGAACCATATAGGAAACTATATGTCGGCTTTTTATTCCAAAATTGGCATTTGTAACGCCCCCAAGGCAGAACTACATGCCATATGGACAGACTTGAATTTAGCAAGATAGATGGCAATTACAAAACTCCACGTTGAGCTACATTCTGAGGTGGTTTTCAACTGGCTCACGTCCTAAAGTCGCACTAACAGAACTAATCCTGCTGAGACTTGATCGCTTTTCGAGATTGGGAAGTTCGAATCTCTTATTCGTATCACGAAGCCAATGCTTGTGCTAACTAGTTAGCGAAAAATGGGTCTGATCTGGCCCATGGGACTGCGTTCCTGATTTTCCTCCTCCTGGCTTATGTAATCTGTTGGACTATGATGTAACTAGTGCTGCTATGCCAAGGATTATTACTAAATAAAAGATTATGGGTCTAGACTCCCCCTTTTCACCAAAAAAAAAGACTTGTCAAAGTCTACTGCAGGAAGACGAAGAAAGCCACGAGAAAATTGCCTCTTGATGCTTGAGTTTTGAGCCTTTTCTTTTTTGATAGTTGATTTTTAGGCCTATTATCTACAATAAATCTTGTTTTTGGTTTGTGTGTTTAGCTTGTTAACTGTGGTTGAGTATTGCTGGTATCTGTTTAGTAGCTGACTTGACAGAGTTTGTTATGCCAAAGTTTATGAATAAATATTGAGAAAGAGTGTGTGTGTGTGTGGATAACAAGCAATTTGAGAATTCATAATGCCATTGAACATTATGAATGGTTACTTTCATTAAATCAATAAACACCTCATATCCCTTTTCTTATCATATTTTACTTTTCTTTTATCCCATAATTATCCGAAAAACTCTGGTATAATCTCTGACTTTCTTTGTGTTAAGATGCCTAGAAGAATTTGTTTTTCTACTAGTTCTTTTATCCACCACTTTTAAGACCAGGGCCTCTTGTTGTTGGAATGGATTTTACTTGACAAAGAAGGAACGATGGAGTGTAGGGATTATCAAATACATATGAGGGATGCACTATGAATACCGTCAATTTAAGGCCTCAAGGTTCAATATCTAAGGATAGGGGACGAAAAGGTTATGTTGGATGCTGAATTAACCAGAGAGGAGGCCACATCTGAAATGCTGTGCTATTAACGGTCGACACCTATTGAAAGCAAGTCATGACAAGGTTCTATGTCAAAATCCCTAGGCCATTAGAAACGCTACAGAAAATTGAGAACCATATTATAAAGTTGGGAACAACACCATGGCGCTCACAACGCTAACACGGAGAGGAATTAGTGATTGGGAAAAAGTTCCACCAACAGTTTGTGAAGATAATTTGTGAGGCTTCATCAAAAGAAGTATTAGTTGCGAGGAACCCAAGGCATAGTTTGATGGAATCAGTTTAATAAAGGTAGCGTCCATCTTGGCAAAGATTACCTCTTAAATTGGCAAGATGCACTTCATCATCCATAACGATTGAATCAGATATCAAATAATTAATCATGGCGAGAAAGGAAGATCTCCAAGAAATTGACTTCATTATCCTGGGCATCAATATCATAATACTTATAAAAGTCAAGATGTCAAAAAAAATTGGACATTTTTATTCTTCTTTTCAATTCTAAATTACTATAATTGTTGAATAATTAATTAAAGAAAATCTTTTATTTTTAATTATCATCAATGTAACTTTTTTGGATACTTTTATTTCTCTTTTCAATTCTAAATTACTATAATTGTTGAATAATGAATTAAAGAAAACCTTTTATTTTTAATTATCATCAATTTGGATAGAATTTCACATCCATGTACGGCTACACTTATGAATGGATTTAAGATTATTCAGATAAGTATTTATCTCTATTCGTGTTTAATAATATCTAGTACCAAAAGTTTTTATTTCTATTAGCATAACTAATTAATATCTTATACCGATGTCTAAGATAAATGGATTTGTGTACTCTGATTTGCATTGTCATCTTCTAGGTTAATGCTAGCTGTTTTTGTTGTTACACGGATCCTTTCATGGTTTTCTATTCTAACCTCTTTGCCATCTTAGGTAATTTCGATGCTCATTGAGATTGGTTTATCATTTGGACGTCCTTTTATATCTCTCTACTTGTAATTATGCACTGAGTAATTGAGATAGCTATATACTCAAAATATTCATTTCCCATTTTTTTTGTTTCATTTAATATTCAATGTGGATGTAAGTTTCAAAATGTCAAAAGTCATTATTGAGAACACTTTGTGCTCGTAATTTAAGTGTATTGAAGACTTCAAATCTCAAAAAAAAGAATGGTGCTTAGAAGCTTTGTTATTCAAGTTGGAATGATGAGCATTATTTCAATAACCATGGCAGTGGAAAACGCCTAAAAATGATTTTGATGGATAATAAGGTTAGTATTCTTGACTTTGATTGATTTTAAATTTTCAAGACTAATTTAATTTACTAACGTCATGTTTTTTATATTTATTGTAGGAAACAAAAATACAAACAGTGGTGTTCAATGAAACTATTGATAAATTTCAAGAAACATTTATGAAAGAAAACACTTATACCATTGCTAATAGTGTCGTTAAAAAGGTTTATCCTTCATTTGTGAATGTGAATGAAAAAATTGAATTCTCACTAACCTTTTTTTCGACAACAAATGAAAGTGAAACAAATATCACGAGAGATGTTTTGCATTATAATTTCATTTCATTAAATGATCTAAAAAATGAGGAGAAATATTTTAATTTCGTTGGTAAGACAATTTATACTTGTGTGTTTTTATTTTTTAATGTGTTGTATATTTTATTTTTAGATTATTATGTTCATTTGAATATTTTATTTCAAGTAGTGTATGTATTCTTTTTTATTTTTTGGACTCGTATATGAAATTGGAAGTTGTGTGCACGAGAAAAAAATGAAGCAACTAAGCCAATAATTATACTGAAGTTTTATGTTCTTCTTGTTGGTTAATTTGTTTCTTGAATAGATAAAGCGTCGATTTTAAGGGTATTTTGTACCAAATAGTAATTATAATCTATTATGCAGACGTACAGACAGTACAGTTGTATGCAGACTATTAATGTATAGCAGTTGCATGCACTGAATAGTTTAAAAGTGTTATGGCTCAACTTGAATTTCATTGACAGGATCCAGAAATATATACACGTATAGAAGATGTGTATGATAAGTTTGGATTACAACAAACAACTCAAATAATAATCAGCAGTTATGCATAACTGGAGAAGTCCTTAAGTGACTGGAGTTGTTGTGTTTGGTGTCAAGTTTAGCATGCCCTTACCACTCCCTTTCAAGCTAATGGGAGTGCAGCGAACCGTGAGCTTGCTTATATGGGGATGAAACTTGATTTTTGTCAAGGCTTTAGTGAGTAAGTCTACAATCTGATCATCAGTGGAGATATATCGTACGAAGAGCTGTTTCTTTGTTACTAGATGACGAACAAAGTGGAACTTAATTTCAAGGTGACGTGATCGAGTGTGAAAGATGGGACTAGCAGTGAGATAGGTGACACCCAAGTTGTCACACCATAGTTGAGGGGGTTTGCTAGGAGGAAACCCAACTTCTTTCATTAATGAAATGAGCCATAAGACTTCACTTGTGGACGTTGCAATTGTTCGATATTCAGATTCAGTAGAGCTGCGGGAAACAGCCTGTTGCTTTCGTGAGCTCCAGGAGATAAGATTCGGGCCGGTAAAGATGGCATACCCAGTGGTATACTTGCGGTCGGTTTTACCCCCACCCTAATCCGCATCATAGTAAATAGATAGAGTCAAATCTTGACACTTCCGAATGTAAATTCCATGAGTTTTTGTTCCAACCAAAAAACGAAGAATGCATTTTACCTCAGTCCAGTGAGCATTTGTAGGAGAATGCATGTTTTGGGACACTTTGCTGACAGCAAATGCGAGATCTGGGCTAGTGATGCACAAATATTGGAGACTGCCCACAACATGCCTATAAAATGTAGCGTCACAAGGCTCATTATCAGTTGAATTATTGGTCTTCTTGGGAGTGCAATCTACTGGCGTGGTGACTTGCTTTGCATTCAACATTTTAGTTGTCAGAATGTCCGAAATATATTTGGACTGTGTTAGAAGCACACCAATGGCATCCCAATTGGCCTCAATACCCAAGAAATAATGCAACTTACCAAGCACTTTCGAAGAAAATTTTGAATGCAAGTAAGCAATAACATCTGAGACAAACTTAGGAGAGGAGCTAGTGATCAAAATAGCATCAACATAGACTAAAAAAAATGCCCGCATAGTGTTGTCAGTATAGTAAAATAGGGACTGATCAGTGTGCGAACCTTTGAATCCAAATTCAAGCAAGGCATCCCGTAAGCAGCTAAACCAAGCACGCGGAGCCTGTTTTAATCCATATAAGGACTTTTTTGAGCAGACAAACATGATTTGGCTTCAATGGGTCAACAAAGCCAGGTGGTTGCTGCATGTAAACTTTCTCACTGAGTGTGCCATTTAAGAAAGCATTGGACACATCTAATTGCTGTATATCCCAACTGAAAGAGAGACCAATAGAGAGCACCAGTCTTAGCATGGCGGGTTTGATGACAGGACTGAATGTCTCTTTAAAATCGAGACCGGGCCTTTGGTGAAAACCCTTTGCCACAAGGCGTTCTTTGTACACAGAGATAGAGCCATCAGCATTTCTTTGAACTCGAAAAACCCATCAGCATTGTACACAGAGATAGGCGTGCTTTGTACACAGAGATAGAGCCATCAGCATTTCTTTGAAGTCGAAAAACCCATTTACAGCCAATGAGATTCGTGGCTTGTTCAGGTGGCACAAAAACATGTGTTGTTTTTAATTAGTGCTTCATATTCATTAAGCATGGCCCGTCTCCAGTGAAGGTGTTTATTAGCTTGCGTAAAACAGCTCGGTGTCTCATCCGTATCATGCATAATTACAGCAAAGTGTTTTGGTTTTACCGAACCTGTATGTGATCGTGTCACCATGGGATGCATTTTGGTGACCGGAACCTGCTGAGGTGGAGCTGGAAGTGGATTAAGTAAAGTATGACCAGTAGACGAGACCGTAGGAGTACTAGAACATGGAACAGTTGCTGGAGTGTGAGGCCGTTGCTGGGCAATAGGAGTCTGTTGTGCAGTTGCAGTTTGTGGGTTTTAGGCAAAAGCAGGAACTGGCAGAAGTGGAACGAGCTGAGCAGTAGTGGGGGATTCAGGGGCCACAGAACTTAATAATGGAGACGTCGGACCTGCAAACGGAAAATTCAGTTCATCAAATAGAACATGGCGAGATATGTAGATTTTATTAGAAGACAATTCAAGGCAACGATATCCTTTGTGTAATTTGCTATAGCCCAAAAACACACATAGGGAAGAACAGGGCTCAAGTTTGTTCTTAGAATATGGGCGCAACCATGGATAACGCAAACTTCCAAAAATTTTGAGTGTTTCATAGTCAGGTTTCTTGCCGAAGAGACATTCAAAAGTAGACTTGTAATACATGAGTGGAGTGGGAAGGCGATTAATGATGTGGTTGGCACAATCGAAAGCATAGCACCAGTATTTCATGGGAACTTTAGAACTGTGTATCATTGCGAGTGCCGTTTCTACCAAGTGGTGATGTTTCCGCTCTACACAACCATTCTGCTCCGGTGTGTGGGGACAGGAGCTGCGTTGTGCAATGCCGTGGGATTCAAGGTACGACTTTAAGGCCTGAAATTCACCTCCCCAATCTGATTGAAAGGACTGCAATTTGGTGCCAAAAAACCTTTCAGCAAAGTGATGAAACTTCGTAAATTCACTCAAAACTCCAGATTTGTGTTTGAGAAAGTAAATCCATGAATATTTAGTAAAATGATCATGAAATAGGACATAATATCTTGAGCTATCAATACCATTAATGGGAGAAGGTCCCCAAATATCACTACATATCAACTCAAGAGGCCTGGTAGCCTGAAAGGACGAAACAGGAAACGGTAACTTATGAATCTTACTGACACAACCATGACACAAAGCATACTCTTTGGGACTTGTAAAGGGAAGTCCATTATCACGAAGAACATGACGAACAATTCTAAAATTTGAATTGCCCAATCTCTGGTGCCAAGTAATAATGGCGACTGCAGCTTGAGGTTTGTTTGGCTGCAACAATGGCTTTTGCAAAGAAACATTGTAAACTCCATCTCTATTCTCCCCTTGGCACAAAGCCTTCCCGATGCTCATGTCCTTCACAATAAAATAGTCAGAGAAAAATTCAGCGGAGACAGAATTACTTTTAGTTAGAGCATGAAATAACAATAAATTATGGAATATTGAAGGGACACGTAGTATATTGTCCATGGTAAGCATGGTATCATTAGCAGTCATTGTAGAGGAACCAATGTAAGAGATATGAAGGGTTTTACCATTGCCAATTGTTACTTTTTCTGTGCCAGTGTATTCTGAGTGAATTGCCAAATTGTCTAGATCCGATGTCAAGTGATGTGAGGCCCCTGGATCCACTACCCAGTTCTGGAGCAGAAATGGCCACATTAGTGGAGGGTTTGATGGCCGGGTTGCCAGAAGGACACTGACAAGAATAATGCCCAAACCCAAGACAAGTGGGACACCGCAGATTGTAATTGATGGAAGAATTTTGAGAGAAATTGGTTCGGCCAGTGTTATTGAACCGTCCTCGGCCACGGCCACCTCGACCTGATCGCTGTACAAAATTAGCAGAAGCATTAATAGAATCAGAAATTTGTTCATCACGTGTAATTTGAATTTCTTCACTAAGTAGGAGTCCATATAGATCATCATAAGAAACATCAGTAATTCGAGCTTCTAGTGCCCGAACAAAGGGTCTGTAAGCAGGCCTAAGACCTTCAGTAATGTAAGAAACAAGATTCTCATCTGAGATGGGACTGCGCAACGCAGCCAACTGATCAGCCAACGACTTTGCACGTTGCATTTAAGCAGAGATCGTATCATTCCCGCGTTGAAGAGTGAAGAGTTGCGCTTAATCATCATAACCTGTGCCTTTGATCCAAAGGAATAAGTAGCAAGGAGTTTCTGCCATACTTGGAGTGCCGTTTCTGCACCCACTATCTGAGAGAGAACACCTTCAGAAACTGAACAATTGATCCAGCTTAAAACGAGCTGGTCCTTGAGAACCCATGCCGTATAAGCAGGATTCGGTTGATTGTTAATCAAGGTAGGCGGCGACGGTGTTAGTATATGATGTGGAGATATAAAAGTAGCATAACATTCATTAATAAAGATGAGTTTATATACATGAAATCTTGACATAAAATTTGAAAAAATATGCTCACTAAGCTTAACAAGTAGGATGATCATGGTCACTTCTAAAAATATGTAAACAAAATAGAACATGACCACTTTATCATGTATACACAATCATGGCCACTACCTCCTACTTCTTAGCAACTTAAAAGACATAATTCAACACTTCTTCTTGGCTTTGCTAGTTGCTAAATCAAAATAGTTCCTCCTCCTGAGATTGATTTGATGTTATATTAGCTTTGACATCTTGATTTTGTGTTGTGCAAACTTTTTCTATGTGTCTCACTTGGCCACACTTTTTGCATTTAACATCTGGTCTCCACCAACATTTTGTGTGTGAATGGTTGGTCTTTTTGCAATATGGGCATGTCAGATATATTTTGAACTTACTATTAACCATTGATTTGGCATAAAGAGCTCCTTCTATAGTACTTTCTTCTCTTATGAGCCTTCTTTGTTCTTAAGCATGCAATGCATTCACTAATTCTGTCAAGGATATGCTTGACAAATCATTGGATTCTTCTAGTGAAGAAATTTTTGACTCATATTTTTCAGGTAAAGTCACAAGAATTTTTTGCATAACTTGTTCATCGGAAAAGTCCTTACTGAGTAACCTTACCTTGTTTACAATGCACAACAGCTTGTCATGGTATTCTCTGATGGTGACAGACTCCTTCATTTTTAGCATTTCAAACTCCCTAATCAAGTTGAGAGCTTGCATGTTTTTTGTTCTTTTATTGCCTTGATACTCCTTTTTGAGGTAGTCCATTATAGTCTTTGCTGAATCTAAGTTCATGATCTTCGTGAATATATTGCTTGAAACAGCAGAGAACAAACACATTTTTCCTTTAGATTTTCTAGTCTTTCTCTCTTTGTGGGTCTTCAGCTGAGCTATCGTTGGATTTGTTGGCAGTGGCGGGATATCGTAGTCTTCCTCTATAGCTTCCCAAAGATCG
>CAODLS013432955.1:0-19216 GCA_948243855.1 Flueggea neowawraea | reverse complement strand
ACTATAAGCCCATATATTTAAATCATTTTAATAAAACCGCTTTCGAGAAAATCGTATATATATGATTATAAAATATATCAAAAATCAATACAAGCAATAAATCGCAAATCCAATATCCCCAAAATAAACCTACAACCAGCAGACTCCATAACCCAACAGTATATCGAAGTGAAGCATCTAATACAAACGAAGTAGCCCGACAAAAATGGTGCTACTAATCAAATGTATCTGTCTCAATGGGCGGGGATGTCAAAAGTTGCCAAGTCGAATCAACTTGTGAAATAGAAACAAGGCAACACAGAAGAACAAAGAGGGTCAAAACCAGTGAATGAGAGACAACACTCCAGAATGCCTCATACGTGCCTCACAAAGGCTAGTTTGAAAACCGTTGGAAAACTACCACATGCAAGTATAGGACAGGAATATATATATATATATATATATATATATATATATACACACACACTACATACATAGTATGGTTTCAGAAACATGTTTTGCAAATGTTTACACCCAAGGCAACCACATGCGCTTTGGAAAAATCGATACTACTAGTATCATAGTAAAAAACAATATATACGTATTATGGGACCGGTAACAATCGTGGTATGAACTGCGTCACTCAACCACCTCAATAATGATTGTGTACTCTACCACTAATCCGATAACAAATCATGTGCCGAGCCAGGGCACATGGTTATCGACAACCCTGATAGCTGAGTCAATCATAACTTGGTATACCAAATGCTACGTATCCCGTAGCAAAGGTGCCCTATAATCAAAAACCATTATCTCAAAACAATCCATGCATTCAGCATCAAAAATAGTCAAAACATACATATCAATATATATATGTAATTCTTTTCCAAAAACAAATAGTGAATATTTTATTCACATAATCCAATTATTTAATTAATCAATCCTTAGATTAGTCTGGTTTCAAATATGTGTTATACACATCAAAAACATAAACAGTTTCGAGACACAGCCTATATGTCTGAAGCTGTCATCCACTCACCTGAATATCCAAGCTCTAGAACCCGGTAGCACTGTCAGATGGTTGATCTCACTAACAAGGGCAGGAAGCTGAAACAATTATCAGAAACAATAGCATATCAAAAACAATTATTTATGATACACTGGTACTTTGATTGTACCAAAAATGTGTGCAATGCATATGAAACCCTCAAGTCGCTCAAAATTCAATCCGAAAGTGAATCCATCACTTTCGACCCAAAACTTGAAACCCACGTAAAATTACAGTTTGGTCCCCGACCAATGTAAAATTACGTTCTAATCCTCAAGACTTAACATATTACCAAATAGTCCTCAAAGTATTCAAAAATCCCAAATTAGTGCTCAGATTCTCCGTATTTACTAATTACAAAATGTTACAATTTGATCCTTCAGAACCACTGTTTGCTCGAGTTATCCAAAGCTAAATCGAGTTATATGTGGTCTGATTTACTCGAGTTAGCCAAGGAATAACTCGAGTAAATTATGGCATGTTTTACTTGAGTTAACCCAAACTTAACTCGAGTAAATCTAGGTCTATCTTACTTGAGTTAGCCAAAATGCTTACTCAAGTAAGTCACTTACCTAGATTGTCCAGTTCGATCAAGCACTCACATCAACCGATAAAAATCACTCTTAAACAACTACATTTACTTTAATCATCCTTCTGAACACGAATCTATACTCAAATCCAACAAAACAACACAAAATCTAACCAAATCACCCTAAACCGAATTGTTCAAACCCATTTAAACCCTAATACCCTAGTATGCATAATTTTGCAGAAAACATGATGAAAGAAAGGATTAGAAATGTAATCTTACCTCAAGAAACCCAAAGAAATGCTAAGGAACAACTTGAGAGAGATTGGAAGCGTCTGAGAGGAATTGATTGGAGCAAATGATGAATTTTGGTCGGTTTGGGGTCTCTAAATAAGAAGCACACTGAAACACGTCATTTCAATTTAGCACAGATAACTCGAGTTACACAATGATTAACTCAAGTTATATGGACATCATCTAACTCGAGTTACAATTCTGGATAACTCAAGTTGTATAAGGGTCACACAACTCGAGTTACCTCTTACTTTAACTTGAGTTATCCACTCTCCAGACTCCTTACTCAAGGTTCCAAAACACAAACCCTACATGTTCATCAGCATTATCGACTATCAATTAAAACTCCACACTCTCAATGAGGATGAGCATCAACAATCATCAATTGGAACTCCAATCGCTATAAGGAATATAACTGGAACGGGCAGGATATTACATAAACCATCACCCCCTTTGTCACGACCTGTTACAGGACCATGACCGGCGTATAAGGCAAACCGTCTGAGGAAGCCAGTCCCATCTCGTACAAGCCTCAGAGATTCAAACATATTACTACCCAACTCGTTTATTAAGTAATTTAATAAATATTATAAACAAAATATTCATTTTCGTAATTAAATTGAAATATATTTATATATATCAAAATAATTGTAATAATATTTTTACATAAATTCGGTTGTCAAAATACTCAAATATAATCATAAACTCATATGACCCCAGTGTGGAGCTTTAATACTAGAAGAGCCTGACCAAAAAAGGGATCACTAACCAAATCAAAGTCGCTTCATTGAGTATTCAAATGTCGAAAGATTGCCGAGAATAAAAGAATCACCTAAAAAATAGTAATGAAAATAAGCAGAGAAAAGAAAATGGGTAAATATCCAGTGAGGGATAACACTCCAGAGCGGCTCTAGACCTCACGTAAACCGTTTTGAAAACAGTTCTAAAAATACCGCACGTAGGTATAATCATACATATATATATATATATGCATACATACTATATCAATAATAGTTTTCAGAAATCAATTCGAACTCGTTCGCATATAAAACAAACAACATGCAAGCAAACCTCTTAATAATAGTAATCTTAAATCCAACTATAACATGACATTTTGGATATGGGACCAAAAGCAAAGGTGTGCATATAGCACCAAAATCAGAGGTGATGTGGACTCTGTCACTAATCAAAGACAAATCATGAGTCGGCCCAGAACACATGGCTACCATCATCCCTGGTAGTTGAGCATTGACAAAACATTGGTATATCAAATGCTACTTCTACCTCATAGCATAGGTGTCTCATATCATAATCAAAACCATACTAAATAGTACAAAATCCAAGGCATGGAAATCAAAAGATAAAAAAATAGAGATAAATATATTTTCAGAATCAGAATCATATCTTAAATCAACAGATGTGCAGAGCAAATATCAAATTTCAGAGAATATAAATATTTCCAAAAATATATTTATATAAGTGGATATATAATAGATTTCAGAAACAAAATCGAATTCAAAAGAAAAACAATTTTTCTTCATAAACAAAACTATTTCAAAAACAAGATTCTAATTTTTCAAATATGACATAAGTCCGATTGTTAGGATTATCAATCCATTAGTTAGTCCATATTACATTGCAACTTAGAGAACATAAAAACTATACTTAAACCCAAGTTGACTTTATTATTTATGTGATCTAGTACACTCGCTAGTAATTTTCTCATACCACCTAAGATATTAGTTATTACTTGTAAAACATTTTTCTTTAAGAACTATAGTTGTTGTGTATAATTATTTTTTAAGAACTATAGTTGTTGTGTTTTTAACAAAGAGGAAGAAGTCAATAGGTTTTTTACATGGATTGTCTTCATATTTCTATATTAACTAGGTCGTAGTTGCACTTTAGCAATCAACAGCTATGAAAGTTTGATAAAATGCATGGCACTGACGTTAGGATATTTTGATCAATGAAATCAGATGGTTGTTCAACGTAAAATTCTTTATTTGCAAAGCAATATTGGCTGAGGGTTTTAGTATTTCGTTACTTATTATCGTGGGATTGGTACTTAAATTCACGTCCACTTTATAGTTATGGGGTTTAGTGCACTTATGAATGATTTCTCGTGCCACCTAAAATATTAATTATTAGTTCCATAACATTTCCGTTTTTGAGAACTATAGTTGTTGTGTTTCAACAAGAAGGAAGAATTTAATATATTTTTACATAGGTTTTCTTATGTTAGTATCATATACAATATATCAATTCAGACAAAGGAGAAATTCAAGAGATAATTTCAAAGAATTCTCTATTCTTTTTTTTTTTCAATTTTGTGGTAATTTGTAAGTTTTAAAATTATTATTTTTATATTATTAATTTAAATAATATTTTATTAGACACATTAAATGTATTTTTATTATGTATAAATTAATTAATTAATGTGAGTTAAGTTCATTTAATGATATATAATTAAAAATTATTTTTAATAGTATTAATTATGGAACTTTAAGAAACATTTAAATAAAGTAACTTCTAACTTTTCAATTTTTCAGCAACTTGTAGTTTTAAATGATTATTTTTAAATAATATAAATAATGTATTTTTTAATAAGACATTAAAAGAGAATTTAGCTAAAACAATAATGCATTGTTATTGTTAGTGGACTTATATCGATACAATCATGTGATAAATTTGTACGTTGAAGTTGATTTTTTTTATGCATTATGCTGTAAGAAAATAATAACATATTCTATTTTTTACCTAAATTTTTTTGTTAAATAGAAAAAAGAAACGCTTCAAAATATTTAACATTTTATAAATAATACAAAGTAAAAATTTAAAAGCACAAATACAATAAATTGTATATCTAACACAAGATCAATTGATTCAATTAATATAGTGGAGAAATTATTTTTAAAAATATCTTAATATGTATATGAGACAAAGGTAGAGGTGGCCATTGTTCGGAACCGTATGTTCCGATTAATGAACTGCCAAGTCCAGTTCAATAGAATTATTGAACCGGAACTAGACCGCCCATGGCCAGTTTTGATCGATTCTGATTTCGGTTCGGTCAGTTCGATCTACGATTCTGGTTCGATGGCTCAAACCTATTTTTTTAATAAAATAATGTTGTCATCAATTTTGGACAGTTGGATTGTTGTCAACAACGGTCAGATGGGAAAAAATTGGGCTTGAACAACCGATTAACCGCTTGTTCGACGATTTTTAAAATATTGAGTCGGACCAGACCGAATTTGGGAGGTTGCAAGGGTGCCGGTTCCGATTCTAGTTTTTTCTAGTTCGATTTTGATTAGAACCGGCGAGCCTGTTCAAGAATTGCCACCTCTAGACAAATGTGGCATGTAGAAAATATTAATTATAATTATTTTCTACTTTTTATTTTAATAATTAAACTTTTTAATTATTTGTCCTCGTACCACGCACGGACCCTTGAACTAGTATTAATTAGGTCGTGGTTACAATTTTATAAACCAGCAGTTATGAAAGTTTGAGAAATGCGGTGGCACTGACATGGATAGAGCTTCAGTTCATAACAACAAAGTCAGCAACGAATTGAGAAAGAGAAAGCATTAGATATCAACAGAATCTATGAAACCAACTGAGACAAAGTACTTGAAACCGCGAAAAAATCAGAATGGGACACCAAATAGAACGGACTACCATGAATTCTTACTCACCTAAGATTTTACCTTTACATTGCACAAAAAAATTAAAACTTGTCCTCCCCTTTTCTTCCTGTCTTTTTCTTTTTCCAGTTTCTTCAATCTATTAAAAAGGGTTTTATTTTTCAAGGTGGAGGATCAGAAAATAGATATTAAGCAACAAGGTTTGATTGATTGTGAAGCCAAGATTGGTCCAAGATGGATATCAATGCACTGCAAAATTTTTACCATGTCCCGAAAGCTAATAAACCTTGCTATGTTGTGCACATCACGGCTGCACATAGTATCAGCCAAAGCGACAACCCTCTGTCTCAGGCTCTGCCTCTTCTAGCCACGCAGATTGCGACCGTAATGTTGATCACTCATGCTCTCTTCTATGTGCTACGACCATTCAATATTCCGCGAATCGTCGCGTATATTCTGGTAAATAACAATCATGCATACCTTCCTTTCCATTTGAGTTCTATTGTGACTCGCTTGTTTTAAACATCATTTAACATGTCTTTTCTTAAATTTCGTGTCATTTTTTCTACATTTTTATCACCTGTTATCTGTTATATGCTATCCATTATTTGCTGAATTATGCACTTATTAAACAAGCTCTTAAACTGTACCGTTGAAGGAAAGACAGCTATAATTCATATTTTAACTTTTTAACTGTTTATTTATGCTTAGTTAAATGAATTGAGAGCTTTTTCCATGCAGATACCTGTATCCCAGTAACTTACAATGGAGCTCTTTTAATTTTAGGTTGAGTTAATATTGCAACATGTATTAATAGTCGGGTGAAATTACATTTGATCACCATTTTGTATTGCAGGGAGGTCTATTGCTAGGACCAACAGCATTAGCCAGGACAAGTTTTTTCTCCAAGACATTCCCCTTCCGAAGTGTAATGGTGACGGACACAGTAGCATACTGGGCTTTAACTTGTCACATGTTCTTGGTCGGTCTAGAAATGGATGTAGCCTCGGTTCTCCGGACAAGCAAGAAAGCCATCAAGGTTGCGCTTGCTGGAACAATCGTTCCATTCGTTATCGGCATTGCCTTGTTCTTCCTGATGAACCACCAAAATCCCAAATACAAAAGTACCGGTTGTTTATTCTATGGTGTAACACTAGCAATGACAGGATTTTCTGTTGTTGCTCACATTTTATCTGATATCAGACTCATCCATTCCGAAATCGGACAAATGTCCATTTCAGTATCTGTCATTAGTGAAATGATTGGGTTCTGCTTGTGGTTTTGTTATCGGCTCGTATAAACATCACCAATGTAATATTCACAGTCATTGCCACAGCTTGGCTTCACAGTCTTTTGTGTCCTAATTGTTCGTCCCTTCCTTTCTTACATGATCAGACGAACTTCCAAAGGAAAGAACTACAGTGAGTACTACCTCTGTTTTGTTCTTGTCTTGGTCTCGATTTTCGCTTGCTTCAGCGAGATCTTGGGGACGAATTCCATTTATGGAGCTTTCATTTTCGGACTTATAATGCCAGGCAGAGTTCTAGCCAGTGTCCTGCTTGAGAAGTTTGAGGATTTCATTTCTGGTTATTTGTTGCCACTTTTTTTCACGTTTTGTGGGCTCAGGATTAACCTCTGGAGTATTAAAGATTGGGCAATAGCAATAATTGTTCTCATCTTGGCTTGCACAACTAACATTCTAGGCATGTATCTTGCGGTTTTCTTTTACAAGATACAACTTAGAGAATGTTTTGATCTTGGAGTGCTCATGAATGGTAAAGGAATCCTGGCAATGATTCTGCTTAATTTGGCCAATGATGGATTGGTAATTTTCTTAATACTTCTTTCTCCAATTTCCGCTATGATTTATGTATAATGAAGGTAAGATTCTCAAAATTTTAAATGTTCATATGCAGTTTATTAATGAGCAAGATTATGCAGTACTGGTGCTAGCAATTTTAATCATGTCAGCAGTCATTGTGCCCATAATTGGCCGAATGTACTGTCCAGCAAAGCGATTGTCTCACTATAAGTGAAGAACAATACAAAAAGTTAGGCCAAACACTGAATTCCGAATCCTGACATGTTTCTACGATATGCGGACTGTACTAGGAATGATCCATTTGTTAGACTGCTCCAATGCCACCAAAGAATCTCCTCTCCATGTCTTTGCCCTCCATCTCGTTGAGCTCACTGGCCGCGCCTCTGCAATGCTTGTTTTGCAGAATTCTAACAAGACAAGAAGCAGTAAAGACCCTACTTCTGAAAGAATTGCCACGGCATTAGATACATATGCAAACCTTAATGAATACGTGTCTATCCAACTCTTGACGGCCTTCTCTCAATTCGCCACGATGCACGAAGATGTCTGCAGCCTCGCGGAGGACAAACAAGTAGGATTCTTGATCCTGCCATTTCACAAGCCTCCAGCTTAGGATGGAAAATTAGAAGAAGAAGGAAAGACTGCTTAGAGGCGTGAACCTGAACGTGTTACCTAACGTGCCCTGTACAGTTGGGATATTCGTGGACAGGGGCCTCGGTGCCATCCACGAAGAGTCTAATCTCCGAATGAAGCAGATAGCAATGCTCTTTGTTGGCGGTCCTGATGAAGGCGTTATCTTTCGCTTGGAGAATGGCGGATACTCATGGCATTGCCTTAACAGTTGTTAGATTCATTGCAGGAGACCGAGCTGAGTTAATCGAACCATTCGAGATCCCAGGTGGTGGTGACACTCAAAGATTATTACCATCAATCTCTTTCGTTGACAAACAACGAAGATTTGACGACGAATACATAAACGAGTTCAGGCTAAACACAGCGGAAGAAGAATTCATAACCTACCAAGAAAGAGTGGTTAACAATGACCAAGAAACCGTCGAGACATTGAAAGAAATGCACCATATATATGATATGTACTTAATGGGTAAAGGAGAAGGCATTGTAACGCCAATAACAGCAGGATTAATGGACTGGTGCGAGTTTCCGGAACTGGGTCCGATGGGAGATTTGTTGGTTACATCGACATTTGCTCAGGATTCTGTGCTTGTAGTGCAAAGGTATATGGATACAGGAGATGATGTTTCTAGCGACCGTGAAAGCACAATGCCACGGACGCCGGGTCATAGAGGCTCGAGAGGATCGCAACAGTTCGAGAATTGGGATCTTGAAGACGAGGAGGAAGATGGTTTTGAGGAGGAGCCATTTGCCATGCATAAGTGAATTAATTATATGGATTTGGATTTATTGTTTAGGCCTGAAAATTAAATACTGGTTCTTTTGTGACGTATTTGTTGTTTCATTTTAACAGAGATATGCAAAACCTTTCAATGAAATTGGCTCAAATCAGGAACCATATTTAACTCAACTAGATATGTTCTTAATGTTGAGTTGAGTTTCAGATTTTATCATAATATTTGTTGTCAACCTTGAAAAGTTCGTTTAACGATTTTTTCCTTAAAGATGTTCAAGCTTTTATTTTCACATTATTGAATGTAAACTCCACAATATCTGGATCCGCCAATTCACTGACACTTTTTCACCGTGTATTACATGTTATTCAGTAACGAAGTTATAATTTATATAAGCAGGTGCTGACGATAAATGTTAGTTCCAAAGTATTAGAAATAATAGATTTTAAACATAAATCAAATTAAAATTAGTTAGTATTAATACAAACTAATTGAATTTTATTAATATAGATGTTCCGTATTGTAATTTTAAATTGAGTTTTATTTGATTCAACTAATAAAATTAAGTTGTAATGATTAATTTAATTAATTTTAAAATTAGAAGGACTTAAATAGAAAATATGACAAACGTCAAGGGCTGAAATTCCGTGATTGTCGCTACATAGCTCCGCCTCTGTTGGTACTTTTAGTGGCGAGTTTGGCATTATATTCTGCAATCCAGGATGCTATTATCTTGATTTCTCTCTCTCTTTGTGCGACCAACCAATCTGAGTCATTTGGTGTTGGATTCAGGATATCCAAGCAATGTGCTCCTATTTGCCAAAATTTATCAATTAATTCAAAAATGTCTTACAAATTATATCATAAAAATTGTAAAATTCAGGATAACACAACAAACTCGTACCTTGATCGGTGTATACAGCAACAATGTTGTCCGATATGTCCTCTAAAACTCTGTAATAAATAAAATAAAAACGAAATCATGAAAATGATTATTCAAAAAAAAAAAGCGTAATGTGCAACTTATTATTAGGGAAACAGCAAAATCAGTACGTACCCTCCACCACTATATGGATCTCGAAGCCCATTGGAGAAGATAATGTTGCTTCCAAAATCTTGAAGCACAGATTTTACATCCTGCAGCACAAATATTACCATATAAGAGAAGGCTCCGCAACTATTTCTTATAGTTTTAACTATTTTACTGATATGTCATCATTTCCACGAACACTACGAATTCAGGCCAATTATAATTTATAAGCATCATATCCTCTCAGAATTACTAAATTTTTTTTTCGAAAACAAAGTTATACCAAAATAAAACGCAGAGTGAACAATACTTCAATAAAAAAAAGTTTGACCATCATTAAGGAATATAAACACAATGATACACAAAATTTACTAATAACTATAAATAAAATGAATAAATTTAGATAGCTGGAAGTTTACATGGCCACCGAACTGTGTAGTGATCCAATTAGCCCTTGGAGTGACTCCAAAAGCTTCCTGACATTCACTTGCAAACTTGTCCAGATCGAACGGCTCAAATTCAAACATAGTGTCATTGGTATTAACTCCCATTGGTATTACCATCTCAGTGCATGTCTGAAAATTAATATGCGAATGCTTTAGTGTATTAAACACATAAGTGTTAAAAAGAAAAATAACATCACTTTTATGAAATATTCTTTCAATTATATTTCAATCCAATAATGAAATTATCTACCAATTTATCAAAAACTATATATATATGCTACCAGCCACCAAGTTGTAGTTACCGCAATCACAATTTAATAATTGCTTTTTTTAATATGTTTTTATGTATTTGAGGCTCGACGGTATACTGAGCAATAGCAGCAAATAAGATCGTTGTTTTTTTATTATATTTTTAAAATTATATTACTAATTGATTGGATTTAAGAACAACAAAATATTATATATTATATCCAAAATAATATATATATAAGACGTAACTAGGAGGGGCGGCCCTCCGTGCCAAACCCCTGAATATGTCCTAAGTATTGGTTGTGACGCCCAAAATAATCAAAACAATGTATACTATTTTTTGATAAGTTATTTTATTTGTTTCACCAATAATCAAATTATCGATTTCTTAATGTTGAGAATGATTCAAATACCAATAAACTATAATCCTCATTGGTGACTTATAGTATATTACTTGTTCCATTCCATGCACAAGAATCAAAAGTTCTGTTTTATAGTCTGATTCATTTTATTGTATGGTAGGTACCTGCCACTCCCATGCACTAAGGTTGCTGATATGGTAACCGCCGGTAGGCATATAATAGCATCCTGGGCCTCTGAAAATACTAGCATTGAGACCAACCGCAATTCTGTTAAGAATATAGGTTCCTTCTGGTTGTCCATCAATGGCATTGCACACTTTGTTCACGAAATTGTCTGGAGGATTATCGTAGTGAGCCGACACCATGTACATGACTTTCAATAAACGCTTGAGATCTTCTGTCGAGTTCAAAACGCTTCATAAAGACAAAACACAAAAAAACCGAAACCCTCAATCTTTTAACATTGGAGACAATTATAATACCACTAAACTATAAGTTTATCGGTTGATAGACTTTACTTAATATACCTGCAAGTAGTGAAGATATTGGAAAGAGTGGTTAGACCATTTGGTTCTGCTCCAACTTTGTCAATTTCCGCCCATGACTGTGTTACAGTATTTGAACAATTCTCACTAACATTCTGCACCACCAGAAATATTCATGCATATCAATAAGTGGTGAGGTGATTCTTTTCCTCATAAAATTCCTATTAGAAATTATATTTAAATATAAATTTGTGTATAAGAGGATATATCGATATAACAACTCTAATTATAGAAAAGTTTTTATTTTAACTGAGAAAAATTTTCGACATGCTCAAAAGGAATAATTGTCTATTCAAACCATAAAATGAAGTTTTCTATCCTAATGTTACATAAAGTTTCTGAAATTTCAAATCATTGAAAGATAATTCGTTTGATATGTAATTAAATATGATTTGTAATCAAATTACTGAGTCAACCTCAATATTAACAGATCGGGAGTTTGATTCTAATATTAATAATTAAAAGGATTTATTAAAAAAAAACTTTTTTGGCCTAAGACATGAGTTACCCAAAATTGTAGGTATTCCTAAAATATCACTTATAACTTTTCCAATATTCAATATACTCCAGGTATTACTTAAACTACCTGGATTGAGACCCAAAATTAGAGGTGTGTCAGAGCGTTCAAATCACAGGCTTTCCACATATCATAAGTAAAATAACGCGTCAAATTTTCAATCTTAATCAACGATTTTTTATCCTAATCATCTGAAAAACCACTACCTTCATAACCAATCCACCATTAAAGCAACTAACCAACCCAACCACCCACCACAAATCCAACCAGCCAACCAAATTACACCCGAAACCTTCTTCTCAAATCATCTTCTTCTTGATTTCAAAAACAAAAAATCTTCTTCTTCTTCAAACATTCAAACACACAAATCCACCACCACCATACATCCACAGTCACCACCATCCACCACCACTATAATCAAAATAGATTGACCAAATAAAAAATTCCAGAAATTGCAACTCCCTCTGCAACTCATCACCACCATGTCTACCATCCATCCATCTCTCTCTCTCTCCAACAGTGGACCACCATCCCCTTTCCTCTCGCTATTTCTTCCTTCACTAAAACCAATATCAAACTCAAAAGAAATTGAAATGTCAAAACCCATAAATTAAAGAAAACCCACAAATCAAAACCTTCAATTTTTCAATTGTGTTGAAACGCACAAACTAATAAAGCTCTACTATTCTTTTCTTCTTCCCAAATTTATCAATCAAAAGAAGGGGAAGATAGAGAGACAAAGGTGGAGAATTGATGGAGTGATCAGAGAGATGGAGGTGAAAGGGAGAGATGATGGACGTGAGAGACAGACGTGAAGGCGACGACGTAGGGGGAGAGAGAGAACCTCAAAGCCTTCATCTCGATCACGTAGCTTTGCCGCCTCTAATGCCAAAATTGAACCTGTAATGTTTGGATTTAATTTTTTTTTTTCGGATGCCGATTTGATAGTTTCAAGGATCTGTAATATAGAGATAGTGGAAGATGGTTTAGGTTGGTTTTAGTTTTGGTTTGGGTTTTAATATTTGGGTTGGCTGATTTCAATTGTTTGAGTTGGTTTTGTGGTTTACTAATGAAATCTTGTCTTTTAGTCCACAATTGTATTCTAAAAGTGAAAATCTTATGATTTTAAAAAAAAAAAGTGAAAATCTTAGAACATCTCTAACACTCTCTTTACATTAATATGTTTATCTATAATAAAGAGTTTTAGTTTAAATTATAATTCTAATACTCTCTTTATCACACTCTTTATTTTTAAAAATAACATAAAAAATATCTTTCACTAGCTAATTGTAGAAAGTGATAGACACTCTTTATTTTATATGATATTAATGATAGTCTAATTTTATTGGTTAAAATGTAATAAATAAAAAAGAAAAAATATAAAAAAATATGTACAATAATTAAAAATTAATCTTCTTATAGGAACTAACAAAATAACATTAAATTTTAAAGAATTACATTGGAGAATAATTTTTTTATTACTCTATATAATTAAATACACTTTTTATTTTATATTTTATAATAAAGAGCACCATTGGAGATGCTCTTACTCTTCATGTGCCTCATCATGTTCGTCTGAGTACTTAATGCTTCGTTTAGATTGAGTGTTACTACTAGATAGGATATGATAAGTTAAGAGAATTTTAATTATTTATTATTTGAAATTTTTTTATAAAAGATAAAAGAGGATTACTTATCCCCTCAAACTCCTATTTTCTTAACCCATTAATTTGGTGGGTATTATAGGGGATAAGAAAAACAAAATAAAAAATGCATATTTATATTACAATTTTATCCTTCTCTATTTATACATACATTAGGGGTTTTTAATTTTGTCGGATTTTCTCATTATTAGTTGATGATAATTAATTTTGTTGCAAATAAATTTTAAATTATCATTTTAAGAATATTTGGTTAATTAAAATAGTTAATTTATTTTTTATAATTAAGTATAACAATTATTTCTGTATATTTTATCAAATGATATAATAGTCAAATTATTATGTAATATTCTTATTTTATTTTTTATTAATTGACATTTTAGATAACCTATTCTATTTAAAAAAAAAACTCTCAAATAGTAAAGTTTTATAATCTTAGCATATCATATTATATCTTATACCAAGTTTTAATTACTAACTTATCATATCTTATTTCATTAAACTTCTAAATGAAGTGGCATCCCGATTAGTGCTCTAATAATAGGGCAAAACGTTTAGCTTTAGACGGTTCATGGTGCCTTTTTGTTTTTTTGTTGTTTTTTTATGTTTTTGTGTTTAAAGTTTTTTTCTAAAGTATAATTTTTTAAGCTAATTTTTTATTTTTTATAATTTATTAATTTAATTTTTCTTATCTTTAATATAGTGCTATTATAATATTTTATTAAAATTGTAGATAAAAAAATTTTAGACAAATTATTTTTAATACTATTTTATGTACTTTTATTATTATGTGTAGCATATTTGTAATTGTTCAATTTTTTTTATGCAGTAAATTTTAATTATTTGAGTGAAATATTATTTTTTATAAATTTAAATTAATTATATTTTTTAGTAAATAAATTTTATTCTATTATTTATAAAATATATAATTTTTCAGTAATTAAAAATATTAAATTACTTGTGTGAAAAAATATATTTTATTTAGTATATATTGTAAAAAAATTAAATAAAAAGTGAAGTGATAGTGGATCGTATAATAAAATCTAATAATAGTCTAAACTATTGAAGATGAATAATTTAATGAGATATAATTTTAATAGAATGTTGATGTGGCAATGAGGATGCTCTTAGTTCAGATGATTTAAGTAAAATTTGGAGTATTCTGAACATTGGAAGAGTTGGGGTGATATTTTAAGAACACTTGCAACTTCGAAGGTAAATGACATGTCTTATGACAACTTTTTGTCATATCCATGAATATTATTCTTCTAATCACAAAAAAAAAACAAAAATGATTAAGGGAAAACTAGAAAACATTTTACAATGAGTTAGCACCATTTAAAAAACCTAATTAGAGTTTTACTATCGTATTTTACAATGCATTAACTCAACAGAGAGATTTGTGGTTTAGCAAGAGTAGAAACAAATAGATTATAATAAGGAGCAATTGTTTTAGCCTCTTTAAGGTATAGGGAAAGTCACACATTTATTTGATTTAAAAATACAAAAATTCAAAAATAGAAGTTACCAAACACATTTGTAATTATGGAAACATGCGGATACCCAAACTTCAAAAATGCTAAATTTTCATAATCGCGATATTTTTATGAGAAATTGATTTTTAGCGAGAAAATCAAATCAAAGAGAAAAAGTCTCCAATTGTCTCCAGGGGTTTCCACTGGTCTCCACTGGAGGTCTCCAATGGTCTTCACTGGAGGTCTCTAATAGTCTATATGGCTCTCCACTATAGGTCTCCACTAGTCTCTAGGGGTCTCCATTAGAGGTCTTTAATAGTCTCTAGGGGTCTCTAGTGGATGTCTCCATAGGTCTCTACTAGAGGTTTTCAATAGTCTCAGGGGTCTCTACTGAAAGTCTCCAGAAGTCTTCAAGGGTCTCTAGGGTCTTCGTTGGAGGTCTTTGAACATCTTTTTTTTTTTAAATTTAGCTTAATAATTTTTTTACATATCATTTTCCAAATTATATATGTCTACAAATTATTTGATTTAACCAAAATTTTAGACAATAATAAGTCTGGAAAATATGTTTTTAAGGTCTCTAAAGGTCTCCGGGGGTCTCCAAAATGTGTGATTTTGTAATTAACACAATTATAGCAGCAACAAAGGCTCCAACCCTAGCCGCAACCACCACCATCTTCCTCAAACGCCCAGCCTAGCAACATCTCCGCTTGCCATAACAAAAACATCAACGACCAACGAGAATCAATAATTTTAGAAAATAATTATTTTTGTATACAACGTTTACAAGGTTTTCGTGTCACCAGATCTTTGTTCAGGTCTCGCCTCCACGATCACCACCAGATCTCCTTGAGTCGTTGGGTCTCGTCGCTGTCGTTGTGTCGAATCTGGATAGGAAGAGAGAAGATGATGAAGAGGGGAGACATGTGGAAGAGAGAAGATGACGGAGAGGAGCAAGAGAGTGGAAAAGAAAAGCGGCGTCGAAGAAGGAAAGGGAGGCGGTGGCCAAAGATGAAGGAGAGGGGAGAAGGGAGAGGAATGGTGGCTAAGGTTTTGGTGGAGAGAAAAAGAGAAAGAGAGAAGAACGTGGAGAGAGAAACTAAAGAGAGAAAAAATTTGTAAAAATGGGAAGAAAAATTAGATTTTATTTTATGTTGAATCTGGCATTTTAAAGAATAAAAAGTTTAAAGATGGCATTCTTAAAAATCAAAATTAGGGGTGGCATTATTACAAATCAGAATTTTAAAAGTGACAACTAAGATAATTAACTCTAAGGTATATTATAATATTTGATTATGAGTTTTTTTTACCGAAATTTGATTATGAGTTTTTAAAAGATTCATATTGCGTCTTTGCTTCTAAACGTCATCATTTCAAACTAACAGGACATGCTAACTTCGATGACGTGGCATATAGAATACATGCCAATATGAATGTGATGACTATTATGCCCTCATCTTCTATAATGTAGCCCCACTTCTTTGTTCTTTCCTCTCTCTCTCTCTCTCTCTCTCTCTCTCTCCCCCCATGAACCCAAACCACCACCTCATTGACTCACCACCATCATTCGTCATCTCTCTCTTAATTCTCGTCTTTCTCTCTGCCACCCCCACTATGGTTCTCGTCTCTCACTTTCTGATGCTTCACCAGACCCACCACTGCACAACTCTCATTCTATCCCTCTCAAAGTAGACGTGTAAAGCCCAACTTTCCTCTTCCAAAACTCGCCACAAATTGAAAACCCAAAACTCACCATAGCAACAAATCGACACCGAAAACCATTGTCACCTCTCATATTCCATAATAACTTCACATTTCTCCCTCTGTCACTCATACCGGAATCCACTCATACCGAAGAAGCCCACCTCTGTGCTTCATGTGAAGAAATGGAGAGTCTCGTACTCGATTATTCGTTGATAGTTACATTCGTTGTTAATACCAACAACAATGACAAACCGTTTTTTTTATTACTGGAGTGCCATGTCGTCGCTCATCGAGACTCGTCATCCGTTGTCGCCGCCCAAGCCGAACTCCGATCCTCTGCTCTCTCTCTCTTTCTCTCTCTTCATTTAACAAATCGAACTTGGAAACCCCAAAATCGTGTTGAGGAGAAGACAGAAAATCAAAGAACCGATTAGTTTTTTAAATTTTAATGGTGGCTTTTTTTCAATTTTAAGAGTTTTTAATCATTAAGGTTCTGTGATTTAGATGTTCTATGCATTTGTCTACAATTTATTGCTTCATATGGTTCAGACATGGCATTTTTGGTATCATATGTGGTATTGTAATTCTTGCGTGCCATGTGTTTGGCAAAAGGACTAAACTAACTCTGCAAGTATTTGGTTTCTTTTCCGAATCTGAACCCTCCACTGTCTGTGTCTATAAGCCTTTTGTTCCTTTCTGTAAGATTGAAGTTTTTTGGTGTGAAATTTGTTGCATGTACGGTTTGGTTGGTAGTGGATATACTACAAGAAAATGCCAGGATTGTGACAATTTTTGTGACAAAAATTTATTTTGTGACAAATTTTTCACAAAACACCAAAGCAACAGTCAATGCCCAATGGTTGACTAAGCTGTGACGAAATCGGTTCACAACTTTTGTGACGAACAAAATTTTGTCGCAAGAAGCTTCCCTCCAATTCTTTGTGACATAAATTGCGACACAAAATAATCGACAAAAGCAGTGGTGGATCAACTTGAAGGAATAAAGACCAAATAATTTTTCATAAAATTAGTGACCAAATGGACGCAGTTTTAGTGACCAATACTCGTCACAAATCCGTTTAGTGGTTAATTCGTCACAAAACAACTTAGTGACAGATTCACCACAAAACAAATTTAGTGACCATTTCGTCGCAAAACAATTTAGTGATCAATTCATCACAAAGAATACAGTATGACGAAATTGACACAATTTTAGTTACCAATTTGTCGTAACGCTTAAAATTAATCTAGACATTATTCATAAAATTAAATTTTTTTGATGTTATAATTCTTAAATTTTTACACAATAATTGAAAATTACTGAATTATTTTCAGTGTGATGAGATAATAATATATGATTGTGTGTTCTTTTTAAATGAAAAATTCGAGTAATTTTAGTGACCAATTCGTCACAAATCAGTTAGTGACCAACTCGTCACAAAATAAAGTTAGTGACCAACTCGTCACTAATAGATTGCAGAAGTAGATAATACAATGTAAAAGTAAAGAGAATGCACCCTTTTTTATGAATAGATTGTTGAATTAGGTTTTGATAAATTGAAAATCTATCCTAAACAAACACGTGAGCGAGTCTCATTAGCCATTTGTAAAGATTCTAAAGTCACTAATTATTTTGCTTGTCATTAATGAAGGTTATAATTCTTATGTATTTTATCTCTTTCTTCATTTGATTTTAATTATCTATTCATTTCTCCAATAATGATTTTGTTGGAGTTGTCTATTTATTAGAGAGTTAACAAAATAAAAAGTAAAACTAAAGAGTATCATTAAAGATAGTTGTCCTAAGATGGCAATATAAGACAGGAGGTGAATTAAATTTTTAGCAAGTTTAAAAACCTTTTCAAAAACGTTTGCCAAATAAAAACTTTGCAATAAATATAAACAATAAACCAATTCACAAACGAAATAAATCAATCAATAAGGAAACAAGATAGTAATGAATGTAAGGAGTTAAGGGAAGAGAGATTTAAGCCGTCGATTTATAGCAGTTTGATCATCCTTGACCTACGTCTACTCTTCAAGCCGCGCTTGAGAGTTTGAATTCACTAGTCTATCAAAAAGAACATTTGCACCACTAATTTTTACGGGATCAACTAGCAAACCTTACAACCTCTAATTAATGTGAGCTCAACTAGAAAAGCTTACATCATTAGTTTTTACGAGCTCAACTAGGAAACATATACCACGAGTTTTTACGGGCTCAATTAGGAAACTTATATCACTAGTTTTTACGGGCTCAACTAGCAAATTTGTAATAACTTGAATATTTTTGACTCATTTTTGAGTAAATTTTCCCTTGAAATTTTTTTTCGAATTAATTATTTTTAAATGATTAATTTTAATTTAAAATATCATTAAATTAATTAATGATATTTTTGGAGTGTTAATATTTTTTGGTGTTAATATGATTTTTGAGGTGTATTGTGAAATTAAATTGAACGAAAATTGGTTGGAATTGGAAAAAAGAAAGAAAAATGGAAGAAAAGAAAATCAGAAACGAACTACAGGTCGGCTGCT
>CAODLS013431970.1:0-11757 GCA_948243855.1 Flueggea neowawraea | reverse complement strand
TGGGAGAACAACTGGAGTCGGGTTCAGGCAGAAACTGATAACTTGCTTGCTGTCCAAATGATAAGAAGCGAAAGAGCTACTCCTATCAAGTTCCACTCGCTTGTTGTAGCCATACAGAAGCTGATGCAACAGGATTGGACTATCTTTAAACCACCTCTTTCGGGAATGCAACTCTGTAGCTGACTGGCTTTCCAATGAAGCTTTCATCTTTCCACAAGGCGTGCACATTCTGCATGAAGCTCCTTTGGGGGTTGGCGCACTATTGAGGGATGATGCTAATGGGAGTCGTCAAACCAGGTACGTCTCTGTTTAATTTTATTTATGTTCGTTCTGTTGTGTTGTGCAGGTCTGAGCCGTTTGGTGATTGCCTGGCCTTTGGTTACCTTGATTTTCTGCTAGGTTGTTTATTTTCTTCTGCAGTTGCGATTGTTTGTTTCGAAGCACGCCGTTTTTGGCCTGCGTTTTGTAACCACAGTTTTCCTTCACTATAAATGAGAACAATCAATAAACTTCAGAAGTTTCACCCTCCTTTACAAAAAATAAACAGTAGATTAAACAGTAGTATTAATGTTCAATTAAGATAAATCCTCCCCCATGACCAAAAGAAAAAGATAAAATCCTTCCCCCTGTATTGCATGAACCCCTGTATCAGCTTCCAGTGAAGTAATTACTATTTTACGGATCATTTATAAATATGGATGCATTAATGAGACTCGTTATCCAAATTTTGTGTAGTTTTCGACAATCTTAAATAATCTAGTTTGTAGCAATAAGAACTGTTAATAGTGTGCTTTGGCAAGAAGGCTCCAAAGTATAACCGTAAAACCCATCTCCAACCCAATTTGGACGTTATAACTTGCAATAGTTTCCACCATCATTATTCGGTTCACACCACAAACACTAATGTGCTGATGATTATAGAAATGGGTTCACATGGAAGAACAATGAAGTTAGTTTATATTAAACCAGATCACAATAGTGTTGAGAAATTCGGATCGAATAGGATTGGAATAGAGCGAATCACAGTTAACAATTTGAGAACAGTAATGAAAATAATATAAACACAAGGATTTTACGTGGAAAACTTCTAAATAAATTAAGGTAAAAACCACGAATAATGATAAAAGAATTTCACTATGTAAAAAAATGATAGGAGTTACAACTATATAACCTCTCTCTATTTATAAGGAGAAAATAATTTAATTCTCTCTTATAATATGAGAAAAACACACTTTTATTTTGAGAAAACTCTCTCTAACTCTCTACCTTTCTTCTCTCACAAATGGGATTCTTTCTCTACAAAAATTGCTCACAAAAGGCTTACCAAAAGTCTCCTTGAAATAATGAAATCTTTGCCTTTATATAGGTAAGACCACCCACCAATGCCAACTAATAATTAATTGGATAAATGCTAGCTTATGCCAACTAATGCCTTGTTGATAAACATTATCTTATTACAACTCATGCTTAGTTGTCATACGAATTCAATTTGAACTTAAACTCTTCAATATCATCCTTAATCTAGTTGGCATTTTATCATAATCTTATCACAATCTAGTTGTCATGTTCAATTTGAAATTGAACTCTAAATTGCAACTAATCTTAACAAATAGCCAGTTCCTGTTAAATGCGACACCCTCCATCCGATCAATCATCCGACCAAAAGAAAAGTGCAGAACCTCCAATATAAGCATCCCATTAGAGTTTTTGAATATTTTATGACAAAGAAATAGTAATACTACCACATATATATTGCCACGCTTAACAAAAGCACTGATGCATAAGCTCATATTTCTGATGAATCCAAACAATGTGCCTCCTGCATTATGCACGTAATAGCCTAAAAGAATCTGGACGTTTTGGTTGGTTTGAGCAACAGCCTCAATCTTCTCCATCACAGCAGGAGTCAACAAGGGGATGACATCAATGGCTTTCATGTTTTCTTGGATCCGCGCTGCGGGAGGCAAAATTACTATTGAGGTCAAATAAAATGACAACAGAAGCTAAATAACAATAAGAACTGGCACTTGGAATGAAACTGATGCTTCAACAAGTTTCATATCCTTGACATAAACGCATTGATATGCACATTGATAGTCTACAATTAATGAAAAGACAACAATGACCATGATCATCAACTTACCGCAAAATGCTCCAATTCAGATATAAAACATAGCTGCTCGAAATTTGGAGAAAATATTGACGTCACTCTAACTAGCACAAGAAGAAGCTAATCAAGATGCATTCATCTTGATTAGCTTATTGTATTACAGTCTAAATAATCTACAGCTGTACTTCTAGTGAAATTCCAGACAAAAATATTAATTTTTAATACCAATAAATATGTGATTTATTAATAGTATTCGATACTAAAGAGTTAAGAGTTTAATTTTTAATAAGAACAACCACAATAAATTATAAAAAAAAAACTATGTACTGAAATTAAAGAAAAACATATTTTTTCTACCTATCTACCGACATATTTACTGTTTGATATATTGACTGCATCATGAAGTCTTATGGACAAAATTCCTAGTAGTCCCTGAATTTTAGTCTATTTTCTCTCTCGGTACCTCGCTCTTAACACCGTTTATTTCACTTAACATAAAATATAAAAAGACAAAATTAGCCTTCATTTTAAAATAAATTTACTTTCACCTCCATCTCTCCAACGTTCTCTCTTCCTCAAAATTACAAAAACCCATCTAAAAACCAAAATTAGCCAAACCCAAATAAACCTGACCACCCCACCCCTCAAAAATCAACACAAACCCATCTAAAAACCAAAATTAACTCAACTAAAAATCAGACCCAAAATTAAACACACACATAAAAAACCTCAATAACCAAACCAATTGAAAGCAATGGGTTGATACAATCAATGAAAACCCAAGGCTTAAACAAACCCTAAATCCCTAATTTCCTAAATTGATACCAAACCTCTCAACTTCGTCTCTTTCCCTCTCTCATCGACAATGCAGAACCTCCACCAGCCACATCTCTTTTCTTGTCAATTGCAACTACTAACCCCACCAACTCAGTCATTCTCTCTCGTTGCGACTCACTCCTCTCTCTTCCACCTTCTTTCTCTGCTCAGTTTGTCATTGCAATCTCTCTCTCCTCTCCGTTGGAGGCGAATATGGAACTGAAACGAGATGAGGAAAGAGAAGTGAGGCGACATAGATCAAGGCAAAGAGAACCAACTCCACACAACTTCTTTCTCCTCACCACCATCACCTCCCAGTCTCACTCTTCCACCACCACAACCGAACCTTCTAGCATCTCCGGCTCCACACGCAGGCTCATCTTCTTCGCCTCTAACACCTTCGCAACCACCGCTTCCACTGGAACTGTTGAAACTACAAAATACCCAACCCAAGACGACATCGTTTCTCTTCTTACTCTCACTAATTTTGCCTCAAAAATTACCTCTCTCCCTCTCTCTCTAATTTTTCCTTATGTTTTGAAATTAATTGAATTAAATTGCAAAACAGGGGCAAGAAGTACAAAATAGATATTCTTTATTTTTTTTTGGTTTGTTTGAATTGATGATGAGAAGTAGTCTGGGTTTTCTCTCATCGGTGGAGTCATGGTGTTGATATTGATGTTGTCATGGGTTTTGTTAGAAATGTGATTAGGGATAAGAATTTTTTGAAATTGATGGGTTGTTTTGTCGCGGTGATGATTGGAGTTTTTGGATTTTGATTTTCTTGTATTTTTTATTTCTCTACTGGAATTACTGAATGAAATTCTGTTTTTGTATTGAAAAATGGTGGTGGTGGTAGTGACTTGTTTGTTTGGTGGTGACGAGGATTGTTGTGGTGGCTATTGGTGTTGTTAGGTTCAATGATGTGAGAGAGATGAAATTGATGAGAGAGAGAGAGACAATGATTTTGGGTTATGAGAGAGGGAATGAGAGTGAGAGAGTTGATGAGAGAAAAAAACAGAGAGTAATATAAAGATATTTTTGTCATTAAATATTTAAAATTAGTGGGTTTCATGTGTCACGTCAAAAAATTTAACGTGACTGATTATATTTAACTAACGATGACAGAAGAAAGGATTAGAGCGATTATTTTAAAATTAATAGAGACTGAAAAAGAGAATAGACCAAAATTCGAGGACCATCTGATTGAATAAAAAACTCAACACGTTACATATCTGCTGATGTATATATGCAGCAGTTGTGATAAAGCAGTTGAATTGGACTTGACGTAAACCACTAACAACTAGACAACAATCACTGACAGCGACATAATTAACAGCTGGTTTAGATCAATTTGATTACATCCTCATCATAATATTGTCGAACGCATATCTGACAAAAAATGTAGGATGTAATCAACTATTTTTTTTTTGAAACCAAGGATGTAATCAACTATTAAAGTTAGATAAGTTGCTTTTTTTTTAACTGAAAGTTAGATAAGTTGCTTAGTTTTGTCTAAAGGATAACAATTAATAATTCAATCAAAATTTTTATACATTAAAGTGACAGAATAAGAACTGACGACTTGGATATACAATAAAATATCTTTTTTACCAAACAATAAAATAAAATTTGAGGGAGCAATTGACAATATTGCAGAATTTCCTCACAAATCTGCCAATGATGATCGTGATCTTATTTGTATTAAGATAATTTTTATGTTAAAATCTGTAGCCAATAATTTTCTTTTTAGAGTCTACTTCATCGGTAAATTTCATCTTTAATTGTTTTTCAATCATTTTTGTAAATTTACTTATGCAATTAATTAGGGTCTATTTATTTTGGATCAGTGTCTTCTATTTTCTTTTCTTTTTTTGAAAATCTGAAAAATATTTAAAAAATATGTTCATTTATGAAAATTTAGAACAAGTAGAAAACAGAAAATTAGAAAACAATTTTTTTATTTTCTATTTTGGAAAATAAAATTCATTTTGATAAGGTGTCATAATTTTTTTGATAAGTATGATGCAGTTGTACTTAAAATTAAGAATGTAATTCCAATTAATATTGAACTCTAAGTCAAGTACCTGTCAAAAATAAAAAAAAAATCTAAATTTTGTATATTTAATAGTAATACAATAAAAAGATAATTTAAATTTTTGGTTTTAAAAGAGTAATTTAGATTTTTAATTAATGGTATATTTGGTATTTTCTTTTATTTAAATTTTTAGTTATAAAAGAGTAATTTAGATCTTTAGTTAAAGGTATATTTGATTTTTTTTTTCAACATCCATACCTATTATCACACTCTCATCCACTCACAATCAAATAAAAAGTAATCTATTATAGACAAATCTATTTTGCGGATGCAATTGACATTAAAAGGAATAGTGCACATAAAATGAACCTAGAAGTCTAATGAAAATTGCCTTAAACACACAGTATAATTGCGTAGTTATTGGAATGCAATCGGAAGGAATTGTTTTAATGAGAAAAGGAAGCCTCGATTGTGCTATTTGAGACCCGCCTTCCACGTGGGAAGGCACCCTGTTGAATTGTTTGAACATACTCGGGTTTCACATAAAATACATAGATCTGCAGTCATCGAAATTAAGAGATCATTAATAACTTGTATTGACATTGAACTTTTGATATATATTTAAGATTTCTTCCAGGTTGGCACATTTGAAATCATGGCTAACAAAGGAGAAGATCATGTAACAATTCAAATCGAACAAAAGCTCAATGATCTGAATTCTAGACCATCTAGACTTTGCACTTTGAAAGTGCCTAATAAGTTGCTCATGGTTAATGAGAATGCCTATGAACCAGAGATAATTTCCATCGGTCCAAACCACCGCCATAAAGATTATCTTAAACCGATGGAAGACTACAAATTTCGCTATCTTCAAATGCTTCTTCGGAGGAGAAATGAGGATAGTGCGGCAAGATATGTCAAGGCTATGAGTGCCTTAGAAGACAAAGCTCGCTGCCGCTACGCAGAGCCTGTAAATCTTAACAAAGATGAATTTGTGGAGATGATGATGGTTCTTGATGGTTGCTTCACCATTGAACTGATTCGGAAGCATGGATTGGAAGCATTGAGAGATGACGATGACCCTATTTTCCACTCTAGAATGATTATACTAATTAATTTGAAGCGTGATATGTTTTTGCTTGAAAATCAACTTCCTTTCTTTGCTCTGTCGGATTTGTTTCAAATGACTGTGACTTCAGACAAAGAAAACTTCTTTCAACTGATTTTTGAATTCGTCTCCACTGACCTTCTATGGGGTTGCAGACAAGGTCATACTCTCTCAGTCGAGAAAATTGAGCATCTTCTCGGTTTTGTGCACGATAATTGCCGTCCATCTACGAAAATATTGGACGCTTATAAAAACGAATCAGACAATAAAATGAAGCCTATCCTAACAGCTATAGAGTTGAAAGAGGCAAGAATTAAGTTAGCAAGAATCAAAAGTGTAGCTTATTCTATATAGAATTTGAAAAGGGGAGAATGCTTATTCCAACTTTAAGAATTGACGAGGACACAGAGACTATCCTGAGAATCTCATCGCATATGAACAGTTTTCTAAGGACGAAGAAAAGCCGGATCATGTTCTGGACTATACTATGTTCATAGACTGCCTCATCGATTCAGCAAAAGATGTGGAGCTACTACAACAACATAGAATTATTGTGAATATGCTCGGCGATAACGAAGCCGTTACTACCCTTTTCGATAGGCTAGGCCACCACGTTGTGTACTATAAGAGGTCAAGTTCCTCCGACACGTTGAAGAAGGTGAACAAGCACTGCAAAAGGCCATGGAATAAGTGGATGGCGAAACTAAGGCACGATTACTTCAACAGTCCATGGGCATTGATTTCGTTTTTAGCTGCTGTAGTTCTTCTGTTGCTAACATTGTTTCAAACAATTTATTCATTCCTTTCTTATTATAAAAATTAGATCAAACAGTTGTATTCATGTTCAATAAAGATAAAAGTCCTGTTCCCTTTTTTTTTCCTTTTTTATGACGAGAAACCACTAACCTAACGGCTCTTTGAAGGACACACCAGTTTGGTTCAACGGTCCGTTAAGCAACACATCAGGTTAAGTAGACCTCGGAGGACTAGGCTAGCAACCCACCACCAGGGTCAACTCACTTCAATCCGGGCATATAGAAGGGCTCCAACATGTCTAGTGTAAATCCACCTTGAGAATGAGGTCACTTATATTTGAACCCATGACCTCACTTGCACCAGAACATGCCTTTACCAATTGTTCTACCCGAGATGGGTATTTTTTTCCTGTATTGCATGAACCTTTGTATCAGTTTTCAGTGAAATAATTACCATTTTAAGGATCAATTATAAAATATGGATGCATTAATGATACTCGTTATCCAAATTTTATGTAGTTTTTGTCAATCTTAAATAATGTAATAATCTCTCTTAAAAAAAATGTAATAATCTAGTCTGTAGCAATAAGAACTGTAAATAGTGTGCCTTGGCAAGAAGGCTCCAAAGTATAAGCGTAAAACCATCATTATTCGGTTCATACCACAAACACTAATGTCATGATGATTATAGAAATGGCTTCACATGGACGAAAAATGAAGTTTATATTAAACCATATCACAATCTGTCAATTTTTGATACAATAACATGATTTGTGAGTACACAATTATGACATAATACGAATGATACGAATTTAATTTTTGTAATATTTATGTAATGTATAATGATGTGTGATATGTAAATAGTAGGACACAATTACGACACGTTTAACACGAATTGACGCCTCTAAACAATGCCTAATTCCCGTTAAATGTGACACCAATACAAGTATCCCATTCGAGTTTTTGAATATTTTATGAAAAAGAAAATAGTTATACAACCACATATTGGCACTCTTAACAAAATCGCTGAAGCATAAGCTCATATTTCTGATGCTTGCTGGTGAGCTAAAACCTCGAAAGCAAAGCAGCGGAAGGTAGTGCTGGGCACCTGGCTGGGCGACCGGGCTGATCGCTTGGCCTAGCCCTCGGGCCTGCATTTATTTTTGTTAAATGTCAAAATTTTGCTGCTGGTGAGATTTGAAATATGGATTCCCAATAGAGATCATAACCCACCGTATAAATTTGGTCAGAAATAACACACCAATAAGAATTTCCTCCACGAAATCCCAATTTACAGAATCATACGCTTTCTTAAGATCAACTTTCAAGGCACAAGAAGGAATATGAGCTGTTCTATGATAAATTCTAACAAGTTCATGAGCAAGTAAAACATTATCCACAATACTTCTACCTGGTATAAACGCAGACTGATTTGGACTAATCAACCTTGGTAATAGTTTGCTCAACCTTGCTGCCAATATCTTGGTAATAATCTTGTACAAAACAGTGCAACAAGCTATTGGCCGATAGTCATTCAGTCCAACCGGATTTGCCACTTTTGGTATAATAGTGAGTGCTGTAGAATTTACTTGCTTCAATAACCAGTCAGTCTTGAAAAACTCACAAATTGCCTGGTAACATCGTCCCCTACTATACTCCAACACTTTTTGAAAAAATAGCTATTGAACCCAACAACCCCCGGTGCTTTGTCTTCACCAATCCCCGATAAAGGTTCCTTAACTTCAATATTTGTAACCTCAGCACTTAGCATATCAGCTTCACCAGAAGTCACCATAGGAACAGCTTGAAAGACATCCAGTCGAATATGTTCTCTGGCCACATTAGAAGACCCCAATAATTTTGAATAAAACTCCACCATAGCACTGCTAATTCCATTCGGCTCCGAGACAATACTACCATCCTCCAAGGTCAAAAAGGAAATCTTATTACGTGCTCTCCTAACCTTCAGTGAATTATGAAAGAATTTAGTATTATTATCTCCCAATTGAACCCATGCTTCCCTAGATTTTTGCTTATAATAACTCTCCTCACACACCTTCAACCTAGTATATTCAAGAGACACAGCTTTCTCTTCTTCATGAAGATGCACATCCATAGGATCTCGTTGTAATGCTTCTTGCAAGTTTAATAGGAGAGATTTACACATACTAACCCTCTCCGAAATAACTGAAAACTGATATCTATGCAGACTCCTCAATTCCTTTTTCAAAATCATCAATTTACGCCAGACCTTATACAATTCACTCCCAGCAATATCTGTTTGCCAAACTTGTTTCACTATATCCAGAAAACCCAGATGCGTTGTCCACATATTATAGAACCGAACAACCCTCCCTTGCCACTATGCTGACCTTTTCTCAAATTAACAACTAATGGGGAGTGGTCTGAAATGCCTGCAGGCAAAGGACTATAATCCGCAAACTCATAAACATCAGACCAGTCAGCATTGATCAAACATCGATCTAAGCGCCTCCAAATTCTGTCCTCACCCAACTAATTATTTGTCCAAGTAAAGAAAACGCCATGATTCCGCAACTCCATTAAACCAGAGGAAAATAAACAGTGTTGAAAATCCTCACAGGCTGAATTATTAATATCACTTCCTCGCATTCGCTCCTCAGTGCGCAATATGACATTGAAATCACCTTGCACTAACCAAGGTTTCTGCATAGTGAAGCCAATATCAATAATAGTCTGCCATAACCTTTCTCTACCACTTGCATCATTTTCCCCATACACCACAGACCAAAATAGTTCATAGCCATCTAAAACCACATGACAGTGAATTAACTGATCTGTTTCCTCCAAAAGTCGGACCTGACAAACCAGAGGATCATACAAAATCCAAATTCGCCAGGAAAGCGTCGACGAATAGTTGTCATACATCCTCCATCCCGACAACAGCAACCCATTCCACACCTTCTGCTTATTCTCTACCCGTCCTCTAGTTTCAAGTATACCAATAATTTTAACACCCAGTCAACCAATCAGAGTATTAACCTCTGATTGTTTAGCAGGGGCGTTCAGCCCCCTTGGAATATTAGATAACATTATCCCCCACCAGGTGACTTAACACCACTTCCTCCACCCCTACTAAAACCTCCTCCCCTATCAGCATCCAACCCAGTCTTCATTGAGACAACCAGCCCTCTAGTGTGAACATGACTACCTGTAGGAACCGACAAAGCCACCCGAGAGATATACATTAAAATATCTTTTTTACCAAACAATAAATAAAATTTGAGGGAGCAAACTGGAACCCAAATTCTCCTATTTATCTGCCGTCCACATCTTGTTTATATATCGTTTCTTTTCATACAATACATTGTATAGATATTATTTACAGGTAGTTAGCCCTGAAATCATAGTATTTGGCCTAAGTTTAATATTGCTGCTAAACAATCACAAGTATTTGGCCACTGGCCAGAGTTTATAATATTCTAGTTTCAACTGATTTGAATCTAATTAGCAGTCCAAGTTAAATTATATTACACAGTACTCAAATTGTCTTTTCCTTTTCCTGGTTCTATTTGACGAAATCAAAGTCTTCTTCTGGGACAAAATATTGGTAGCTGGTTTTGAAATGGTCGATCCTGCAGACATCTTCACGTCAAACAAGAGAATCAATTGTTCATATTTTTCAGTTCCAATTAATTCCGACCATGTGTGTTTGGTCTAAATGCTTTAAATTCCTGAAAAATCTCAGGAACCCACTTTGCTTCTCTCTTTCATTGTCTGGATAATCTGGAACGCCGAAAGACATGGCTAACAGTAGCAAATCAAATGCAAACGCAGACAACGTAGCCATTCGTATTGAGACAATGCTACGAGACCTCAGTCCCACCCCATCTGAACATTGCATTTTCAAAGTTCCTGAAGAACTGCATATGGTTATTGAAAAGGCCTATAAACCTGAAATAATTTCAATTGGTCCTTACCATCGCAACAAAGGCGATCACTTGAGAACAAGAGAACAATGGAAGAACACAAAGCTCGGTATCTTCAAGCGCTTCTTCAACGACGAGACGAGACGAGCTAAGTGTCGCAACACTTGTCCAAGCCATGAGAGAATTAGAAGTCAGAGCCCGCCGGTGCTACGCAGAACCTGTAAACGACGTGGCCGAAGATGAGTTTCTTGAAATGTTGGTTCTTGATGGCTGCTTCATTGTTGAGTTAATTCGCAAGTTCAGTATCAAAAGATCGAGAGATCCCAGTGACCCGATTTTCAAAATGGAAATGATTATGTATAGATTAACTCGGGACATGCTCTTGCTCGAAAATCAGCTTCCTTTCTTCGTTCTATGGAAACTGTTTAAAATGACCGAAACAAGGTACCAGGAAAACTATTTTCTTGATATGATCTTCGAGTTCTTTAAAGTGTTTCCAGGCGCAGGTTGTGCACGGGAAAACGGATACTCTGATCCTCCGCTAGAAATCGATCATCTATTAGGACTATTGCATAATAATTGGCTTCCATCGCGATCGGTAATGAAAGCGTACGAGAGTAGCAGCACAAACGAGACGGGACGGATAACAATCCGTTGCGCTACAGAGCTCAAAGAGGCCGGAATAGAATTCAAGAAAGCAAAGGGAAGTATTGTGCTCTTCGACATAAAATTCGAAAACGGAACTTTGATTATCCCCACATTGTCCACTGGAGAAGAGGCAGACTCTCTCTTCCGAAACCTTATAGCATATGAACAATTTTCAACAGCAAAAACGGATCCATGATGAAATATTTAGAAGTGAATAAGTATTCCATTCAACCTCAAGAAGTGAACACATGAGCAAACCATCTTAAATAATGGTGCAGTAGTTTAACCGTACATAACCACGTAAACTTATTCAAAATAGAAGAAGATAATACTAAATAAAATTGATCCTTATCATCCTCCCTAAGCTGAGTGTG
>CAODLS013431331.1:0-11041 GCA_948243855.1 Flueggea neowawraea | reverse complement strand
AAGACCAATACACAGTTTATGTCCGTGTCCAAGCCATGTTGTCCATGTAATACCAAATCTGTCCGTGGATGTATGATTCATCTACACGGACACGTGATTATGTCCATGTAATGGGCTCCCATGACTATGTGTTCCAATTATTGTCTGTGTTCATTTGTTTTCAAGTTTCAGTGGGTTACACGTCCATTCCCACGGCCGTGGACCACCAATTCATGTTCGTGGATTCTCAGTTGCGCACAGATTTGCTTCCTCAAGTGTCCCACGGGTGTGTTTCATCATTCCAGGTCGTATCTCACTCCCAATGCCTCAAATATCATCGTTCAAGCCCCGTTTCGACTTGTTTCCCTTCATTTTGCCAAGACATCATTAATTAACCTGAAAAACACAATATAAAGCGTACAAGTACCAAAACTAATGACAAACACTCAATTTGTATTCAAAACAATATAAATTGATGCACATAAATACGTATGAATATGTGTTCATCAAAATGTAGCTGGTGAGTTTATGGAGGGCGAAAAAATCGAAGAAATTCATTACGTCATCCTTCAAATGAAATTGAAATGATTAAGTTATTTCAAATTTATTCCTAGAATTTATCTTGTTGCATTTATTTTTGATCCTAGGTCTAGATCTACATTTGATTTATTGCATGAAATATTGGACAATTATTATACAATGGTAGGATTAGCTAATGATGATGATATTGATGTTTTGTAAATTGTTTCTAGAGTTAGGCATTTAATAAATGAACTATTAGAATTTTATTGTGTTCCTTCAACTTCAAATGACGAATCTGCTCCGTTCATACTTCCGCCTACCCCATCCACCTCATTGAAATGGGGAACCAAATTTTTAGCGAATAGACAGAAGAAACTAAGAAGTTCAACTTCGAGCCCCCATTCAGAACTCGAAAGTTATCTAACCACTGTTTTTTTATTTTGGTGAATATTTCCAAATTTTGGAGTGGTGGAGATAACATAGGATGACGTTTTCAACACTAGCGAATGTTGCACTCTAAGTTCTAGCCGTTCCAGCCTCTAAAGTAGCATTGGAACAAACATTCAGCAATGAAGGCAACATTCTAGACCCAAGGAGATCAAGATTGGCTCTCAAGTCATTGGAAGTGCAAGTTTGCGTTGACGATTGGTTAAGGGCGGAAGAAAGGACTCAAGATCAACTCATTCAATCATATCATCGTTAGACAAGTTCCTTAATGACGCTTCAGCGACGACAATTTTTGACTCCAACGACTCGAGTTAGGTAAGTGGGTTTTGACTCCTCTAAACCCTAAGAAGATACATAAGCAACTTAATATAATTAAGTTCTAGCCCTTCTTTTTTTCCTACTTGTATTAATTCACTTGTACTTGTATTAATTCAATTGTACTTGTATTAAATCACTTGTACTTGTATTAATTCACTTGTAATTACTGTTGTAATTCTAAAAACAATTGTACGCCATTGTACACCAAATGAATAGTACTAATAGAATTTTCAAATTTGAATGAAAATGATTTGTATCTTTATTTTTTCATTTGTAAAAATTTCTTCCATGTTAAAAAGAAGTGTAGTTAATATTTAGAAGAGAATATTTTTACCAAAGCGGAAAACAAAACATGATAAAAATTGATTACAAAATTAATTAAAAAAATGGGCAGAACCGAAAAAGGAATCGGCCTAGAACAACCCCAAATCGTGGAGTCACGGTCTGATTCTGGTTCAACCTGAACCACCAGTTTGTGAACCATAGTCATGTCTAAATAATGGGATGATGCACTTCACCGGTGGGGTCCATTAATTCAGTGGACCTCATCTCATTAATACTCTTATTTTAATTTTTTTTCTTTCTTTTCTATTTTTCGTTGCTTTTTTCAAATTTTTTGTTTATTTTTTATTTTATTTAATTAGTTTTCTATTTTTTAATTTTTATTAACAAAAAAGAAATATGTTAAATACTAAATCCTAAAAATAATATTTATTATATATTTTATTAAGATAAAAATTAGTGTATTTTTATGTTTTGTGTTATTTATGTAATTTTTATTATGCATAATTATTATTAAATATTGTTTTGACCTAAATATTTACTCAATCAATTATTAAATTTTTTTGATCAAAATTATTATTTTCAATATACTATAATTATTAAAATATTTATATCAATATAAATATATTTATTATGATCTGTATATTATAAATAAATTAAATAATTCATAAAGTGATTACCAATCTCATAAAAAATGATAATAAAAATAATAGATGAAAAGATAATAAATTACTAATATAATATACCCGTCAATATCTTAATAACTAGTCCTTTAGGATTACTAGTGAGCGACTCGACACGAAAATCATCTCGGTAGGTGTTTGCTTTCTTATTGCCGTCTTTCCTTTTGTATAGTAAAAGGTGAGTTGTGAAGACCATTCAATATTGTAAACTTTTTGTAAAAAAAAAATTGTAAATTTTCTATTGTCAAGACTCTTCATTGCTAATTAGAATTAAGGATCATTTTCCTTTTTTTAATTTTAACCAGAACCCTATTTTTCTAATTCCTGGATATAATTTGGATTAATTTTTGGTTTCATTTTAGTTCTAATAGCTAGTGATGTTGTCAGTTTAGGAACCGACGGTTTCGATTTGTGGAATGAGAAAATCAAAACCAAATCGCGGTTTCTACGGTTTGGACGGTTATGGTTCTATTTTGGTTTCAGTTCTTATCGGTTTTAATCAGTTTTAATCGGTTTAACCGTCGGTTTGATTTCAGTTTTAGTTCCGATTTGTTTTTTTTTTGAAATTTTGTTTTTAATCCACTATTTTATCCCGTCATTTTTTTTTTCAGTTTGTAAATTTTGTTATATTTAATAATTAACTATAGTACCAATAATATATTGTATTCCAAAGATTTTTTTAATAATTTCCAAATAAATTAACTATTCTACTAGTAATTATATTACATTATTTTTAACAAAATAAAAAAAAAACTAGAAACTCTTCCTCTCTGTCCCCCTCATCTCCTTGGGTGAAAATTGGTTGAGTTTGACTCTATTGAGTTCTAATATTTTCAACTTCAATATTTTCAAAATTTCTATTTCCACAAAATTTTTCATTACTCTAAAATAAATATGCAAATATTAATAAAATATAATAAAATAAAAAAATAAATAAATTAAACTATAGTAAAAAAGTAGAAAGAATTTAAAAAATGTAATTATAAAAAATAACTTTAAAAAATATATAAACAGTAATTATAATAATAAAATATATAAATAATTAATAAGAAAAATTTAGAGGAAAATAAATTTATGAGAGAGTATAGAAGAGATTGAGAGAGAAGAAATTGTGTAAATTAGATAGAAATGAGGTGACGTATTTATAGAGTTGAAAAAAATAAAAAAAAAAGTGAAATAACTGTTGAACCGGCGGTTCGACAGTTTTTGAAAGGGTGGAACCAGAACCTAAACAGAAACCATTCGGTTTTGATCTGCCGGTTTCAGTTCCGTTTTTGACCAGTTTTAACATGTTGGATTCTAGTTCGGTTCGCCAGTTTCGATTTGATTTTTACATGTCTAGTAGTAGCCAAGTGTCTGAGTTTTGATGTGTTTTTCTTTTTCTTTTTTTTTTGTGTGGCATGTTTTCGGTTAACCGACTGCATGGTTGACATGCTTTAGTTTGGTGTGGTTGGATAATAAGTATTCTTTTGCGACCCGTTTATGGTTATTTCTGTTCGGTTTGGTATTGAGCCGAACCGATCGAGTCTACTCTCCAACCTTTTCTTCTTGACTGAAAATACACCCCCTAACTAATATTGAAGAAATAATATTTTTCTATAATATTTTATTTTTCTTTAAGGCAGTAGGGTTTATGAAAACCCCAAAAATCTCAGACGCCATTCCTTGGAGCAGGAAGCAACAATGAGTCTAATAGCAGGCTCTTATGAGAAATTCATTTGGGGATTCAAACTCGAGCCCCTAAAGCACGAAAATCAAACCCTCACCCTCTCCCAACTCTTCTCCTACCCGTCACACTCTGCTCCAATTACCACCGCTGCCTCCGGCTCCTTCGACGACACCATCCACCTCTATGACCTCCCATCCGCCGCATCCCTTGGTTCCCTTCACCACCACACCGCCTCCATCATCGCCCTCTCTTTTTTCACACCTCAATCCCTCTCCTTCCCCCGCAACCTCCTGTCTGCCGCCGCGGATGGCTCTATCTCCATTTTCGACGCCGACTCTTTTGTCCACTTGAAGACAGTTGCCGTCCACAAGAAGGGTGTGAACGATTTGTCGGTTCATCCATCTGGGAAGCTGGCGCTAAGTGTGGGGAAAGATGAGTGCTTGGCGATGATGAATTTGGTGAAGAGGAGGAGGAGTTTTTATTTTAGGTTGGGTAAGGAGGCCAGTTTGGTGAAGTTTGATTTGGATGGAGAGAGGTTTTTTATGGTAAGTGGAGAGAGAGAGTTGGGGTTCACGAGGCCGAAGATGCGAAGTTGGTTGCTGAGTTAGAGTGTTCAAAACTGGTTCATTGTGCTGCTCCTGTTGAGGTTGGTGCTTAAAGTTTGAAGCTTTTCAATTTTTGGGTTTTTGGCTTTTGTTGGTTTTATGTTCTGTTTGTAGAGTATGTTGAGTTATTTGAGTTGTTTTTTACTTGGTTCTGAGTGAATGTTTATAGGGGAAGGAAATTGATGGTAGAATACGAAGTACTTGTCAATCGAATATGTTCACATTTTTCCTGGAATCTGTTAATAATTTGCCGACTCAGACTGTAAATGCAGTGTTTTCTGATAATTTTTGCATGCAAATTCAGGTTTTGACTAGGATAAGCAGTGTTAACTTGATTGAAAGTAGCCATAAGATAACAATCACATCTCATTCCGATGTTGTAGGAACGTTATTGCCTATGGTGCTTAGCTTCCATTAAGAAAAACTGTCTTTTGCCAGTTTCTCTTGATTGTTATTTCCTCAATTAGTTTCATGGTTATATTCTCATTAGCAAGGTTGTCTTGATTATTATTGTGATTATCCTGAAGGATTATGTGCAAAAAAATATCAATTTTCATGTCATTCATTTTCAGAACCGTGCAAAATTTGGTGCTGGTCTTTAATGTTCTTTCATACTTGTATTGATCATATTGGGCATGCATAGGTGAAGTGGTGAATATGTTAATGACCATTGGTTCAAAAGAATAGTGGACAATGGTGGAGTTCCAATGATATGGCTGCATCATTTTATATTTATGATTACGTTATCTATTTTCACATCTAAATTTCATAATTTTAATAGGGTGGACTTCTGTTTACTGGTGGAGAGGATCGAAATATTACTGCGTGGGACACAAATAGTGGGAAAGTCGCACACTTCATTGAGGATGCACACTCTGCCCGTGTGAAAGGCATTGTTGTGCTCACTGCAAAAGATGTTGGTGCTGCTGATGATCCATATTTATTGGCATCTGCATCTTCAGATGGGGTAATACGTGTTTGGGATGTACGCATGGCCATGAAAGAGAAGGCAAACCCTTTGGCCGAGGTTAGCACGAAATCAAGGGTGACCTGTCTGGCTGGATCTTCTCTTAAATGTGAGTTCTGAACTTTTTAGACAAATTTTTTGTGTTTAGTCAACCATAATCCTGTGCTTTACTTTTAAGGCAAACGAAAGTCGCAACAGTTATTTTTCCTGCTGCACTGAGTGTTTTGCGCTGTACATGACATACATAATTTTTTTTTGCTGCTTGCAAAGTTGCAATGCTGCAGTGGAGCCACTTTGGCTACATCACGACTCACGAGGGCATCAACCTTTTAGCTTAAGGGAGTAGTTTACCAATTTAAAAGTTCGAGGATAGCAGTTTTGAAATTCTTAAATCCCAGGAAGAATTGAAGTGCTTCACTTCTGGAATTATGAGAAAGGTTCCTGGCTGCAAAATTAATAGTGTTTACCGCTATTTTCTGCTGCTTCGTTGGTATATAGGAGTGTCTGTTATTTTCATCTTTGTCCGACTTAAGATGGATGAATGCTGATTACTAGATTTCCTTGCAAGCGATTTTCTTGTATTGTCCTTTTTAACTTTATCTAAACAAGGGATCTAAAGGAAAAAAGAAATGTTTGTTAATGTGATGAATTGATTCTAATATATAATGGTTTTCTTGTCTTGCAGCACTCAAGCTTCGAAGACTGAGAAATACTGTTTTACAAGAAAAGCATGATGCAGCAATGGAAGAATCACGAGTCTAATGCCTGCAGCATATTTGGTGTAAACTATCAAAACTCCCAACATTGATGCTGACATCTTAACGTTGATGCATGTCTCGGAGCCTGGGAGACTCGATTATCACATGGAGTGGAGTGTTTTTTTCGTCTCATTTGTTTGGTCTCCCGTTATTTGATTCAAGCAATCAATTTTGACATTTTGAAGGCTTGTTTGATTTAAAACTTCTAATATACAAGTAACAGTTGTTACGGTTATATACAAGGAATGGTCCCTTGACCCTTGTATCATTGGCTTTTGTTGAGATTTGTTGTTATAGAATTCAATTTTGAAGTTTTTCTCTTTCGGGGCATCTCTAATGTCTATACTCATTTTGACTTAATGAGTTTATCATATCAACAATTCACTAATTTTTTACTCAACAAATCATCTCTTTCTAATAGTTAGTCTTTTACTATACTCTAATATGGGACGCACGATCACTTTATTTATTTATAACATCTAAATTATAATAAGAATATTTATTTAGCATAAATATTTTATGAGTTAATATTTGAGTTAAAAATATTATTTTAGGAATTATAATACATAATATTTATTTTAATAATTATTTAATTGAATATTTAAAAATAATAATTTTAGTAAAATAAAATTTAATGGTTGGTTGAATAAATATGTAAAATATAATTTAACTTGAAAATTTGGTGTATTTTGAGAAGTTGGTAAATTTGGTAAATGAAAGGGAATGAGTTGGTTTTGAAAATATTGAAAATCATAAAAGTTGGGTTTTCAGAGGATGATTGATGAAAATATGGATCCATATTTTGTCAAAAAAAAAAACAAAGTTGTGAGAGGAGAAAATTGTGAGAGAAGAACAAAAAAGAGAAAAAAAAAGAGAACCATTGAAAGCAAAAATAAAAAATAAAAAAATGGGTTGTCATCTCGTTGGCTATGCACGATGGTTGTGCACAACCAACCATATGCACAACAACAACCTTCTCCTAATTGCCTAGCTCTTGGTAACAAACCGAGCACTAGATATGCTCTTAGAATAAAAAAGTTCATATTCAAAGTTGAAGTTTAGTAATCAGAATTTAGAATTCTGCGGATATTTCTCTCATCTTCAATCTATTCAATTTATGTTACTAATGGAAACAAAATATTTGTTTTGGATTATACAAACAGATTGCATAGTAAAAAGAGTAGAGTAGGAGTATGTCCTTTTAAAATTAAATTAACTTTAGAATTTCCTCCAAACAAACGTCCAATAATTTGTGACGCAACGAAACAAAATAACAATATAAGAAGACAAAATGAAGCAAAATTGGAGATTGGAAAATTATAATATAATTATTGTAAATAAAACTGACGGCTTATTAAAAAGTTAGCATGTTAATTTGCCATATTTAATTTAATTTTTAGCATACAAAAATTTTGTTATAAATCCACCTGAGATGCTAAGAGCAAATAACCCATCTGTTATTTGGCTCCAGTAATAAGTAACAAAAGCAACTATCACAACTCACAACACAGAATAATGGAGTTAATTTCACACAAGGTCACTAAAATTGAACGTTTTGTCTACCACGATCACTAAACTTCGTTTTTGTCCATCAGGGTCACTAAACTTGATGGTTATATTTTTTACAGTCACTGTAAACGGATTCCGTCAAACTCTGATAACGGAGTACCACATCTGTGCCATGTAAGATTATAAGTAATCGAAAAAATAACATTTCATTGTTGACATGGCAAATGAGTTTAAAAAAAACAAACAGATCTTAACTCTCTCTCTCTCTCGTAATTTAAACCTCTGTCTTAACTCATTCTGGATTCTGTCCTCTCTCTCCTTCTATTACAATTTCTATCCTTGGCCATCTCTCTCTCGATCTGTCTGTGGAACTTATGTGTCTCCATCCATGAAGACGCATCAGAGATTGGGCCGTAACATTTCAAGGAAAAAAACGAGACAGAGGAGAGAGATACGAGACCTCATAAAGACGGTGTTGCAGTGGGCGAAAATCTTCGAGAAGAAACGAGAGAGAGGAGTGGAGAGAGCAACAACCATTTGATTTTGAAGGAGATGAGAAACCAGGTAGATCTGAAGATGGGATCTGAAGAATGAATTGAAATTTAGTAGCTGATTGGATTTATTCTAAAAATATTATTAAAAAATAAAAAAAATAATGATTTATTTAAATATTATTTTTAACCATTTAAAATTGCTTAAAGTTTTTTTTTCTGATAGTTGAATTTACTTAAAGTTACTGAAAATAAATGAGAATATTTTTTATTTAGGAGTTATTAATTTAAATTTTTTGTTCATCTGCTCATTAATCACAACGCAATTTTTAGTCTTACACATCTTAAGAATTAAATAATTTGTTAGGTTAATTCTTTATAGTTTTGCACGCACCAAGGGTTGAATCTACCACTTCTTAGCACTGGATATGACTCAAATACTAATAAACTACAATCTCATTGATATGTTAGTTTATTAATATATATGTTGCTTCGGTATATTATTTTAGTGTGTTTATAAATTTAACCAAAGGTTATCGAGACCTTTTCTTTAAAAGTAATTGTTTAATTCAATCTCATAAAGAATTGCAAAAAGGTTAGGTAATTGATGCGATTATTTTGTTCCGGATAGGGTCCATTATAATCATTGTTGAATTAACAGCTAAAAATTATGGCATAATTACTGTAATTTAAATTTTTAATTGAGGCTAATTCAGACTTTTTTTTTGTTTTCCACATCCATACTTTTATATATAGTATAAATTATTGAGCATATATTTCTAGGATATGTTTGATATATGATTTTTATATTTTGATTGCTGCAGCTGTGGGAATATTTGGTTCAACTTGGGAATAATATTGTCGGGAAGCTTGGTTTGCATGTAAAGCTTGGTGCAATTGATACTATTAGGTTCTATTTGGATTGTAGAATTGGAATTGAATCACAATTCTGATATTTGGATAACATACAAAATTAGAATTGAATCATAATTAAAATATAATCAAAATTAGAATTAATTATTTAAATTATTATTTAATGTAGATTAAATATTTAATTATTTAACATTAAATGTTTTAATATAAATTTAGTATTAAATAATGATTTTTTTTAGGAGGGAAAGAGATAGAGAGTGAGAGAGAGATGGAGAGAGGCGAAGACGAAGGGAGGGAGGGAGAGACACAAAGAGGGGGAGAGAGAGAGAGAGAATTGGGGGAGAGAGGGGGGAGAAAGAGAGAATTAGGAGAGCGAAAGAGAGGGAGGGGGAGGGAGAGAGAGAAAAAGAATTGGAAGTGACAATTCTTAGGGGGGAGGATAAGAATTGGAGCATACCTAACTATAATTCCAAGGAATTGGCAATGGAATTGGAATTGCAAATTCTGCTGATTGGCCTAATTCTTGGACATCCAAATGGGGCCTTAAGGATAAGTTGACTCCTACTCAACTGGAAAGCTTTAGGAAGACACGTTTTAGTAACTTCCTAGACATGCATTCTTTTTCTTTTCACAATCAGTTATTGCATTCATTAATTCTTAGGGATGCGTACACTGAGAATCAATACGAGTTTTGGGTTAAGATTAGTGGAGCCGTCTGAGATTTGGGATTGACGAGTTTGCACTTATTATCAGATTGAAATGTACTGGTAAATTTGATAAAGGTAGAGTTAGAGATGCCGGCGGGGGGTTATTGCCGAGGAGTTTTGATGGTGCGAATTTGTTAACTGAAAGGCAATTTTTGAATGTTTTGAGCGTATGAGATGGAGTAATGGCGATGATGCAATTAAGATTGTAGTTTTCTCTGCAAAAACGCGCCATCAACTATTACAGTTGGCCTACAATGTTGCCACCGTTCATAGACGCATCCAGTGCTACGAAGAGGTACAAAAATGTAATATCTTCTCACTTTGAGATCAACATGTGAAACCAGATTTGTGAACTTGACCATGTGCAAGTAACTTGGGTCCTCTCTGTATGACTCTGTGGGATTTCCTCCCACACTCTCCAAAGCCTTTTCTACTGCTCTCCATGCTTTACTATAATTGATCTCCATTTCGAACTCTTTCAGCATGTCATCAACAACGTCATTTGCGGTATATGATCTTCATGAATTTTGAAATTTATATTTTACTATCCCAGCGATGATAGTTAAGGATGCTTGACGGTTGTCGCTCATTCGAACGTCCAATGGGCAGGTGTGATCTTTCTTAAACGACCGCACCTTCCACAAATTACTTGCCCCCATCTTCGATGATTTCAACTTCCATTTGCACGGTTCATGAATACATCAAAGAACATACCTCTTGCTACATGAATTTTGGATTATACATTGCTAATGGCATCTGATGGAGTGAATGACCAATGCAGATTTGAGAGTTGCTTTATTTTGCTATATTTGTCCATTATTAATATCTAGATGTCTTGGGTCGGTCATTATTGTGATGTCATTGGTGCAATCCCAGCTTGCTTCATGGTCTTCTACATCCACAATTGTCGATACTGCCATTTGTTCTGTAAATTGCAATGTCGGCCAATAATTATCTCGATTGTGTGTTGGCTGAATATTGTTCATATTATTAATTTCTTCAACATGTTCTAATTGATTTTCCAATATTATATCAACATACATAGCATCAATTGTACTATAGGATCTACTCTTAATGGTTGCACGTAAAGGATGTGCATCAAATCTAAATTTCTGCCTTTAATTGCCATGTAGAACTTCCAACTCGCTTCATCATCAATTGTTGTAGGTACATACCTGGGTTTGATTTGGTGTTGCACATCAATAATAGTCGTCTCGCTTTTAAGTTTTAT
>CAODLS013431292.1:0-16874 GCA_948243855.1 Flueggea neowawraea | reverse complement strand
ATTTTTTTAGTGTACAATCTAGTTTTATAATTTATCCCTTTCAAATCTATTTCAAGCAAGCACCCTCATCGAAATTCTCAACTACATCTCCATAATTTACAAAAAAAATTCAGCTCATTTAATAATAAATTATTATTATTGGTTATTAATAATATCAAGTTTTTATTTAGTTCAAATGTTTTATCTCTTAGAAAGTAAGTTCTAAAAAAATTTATAGATTTTTTTTCTATATAAGCTACTTACTAAGACCTCCCAAGAAAAAAAAAAGACCTTCCAAGATATTAACCAAATTTACCTGCTCAAATTTTTTGTTTGACTTACTACTTCATTCTAACTAAATAATATTATTTTTGACACTTATAAAAAAATTGTACTTACTTATTCCACTTCTTACTGCCAAACTAGGGCTTACACAGTTACACTAATGATTTTTTGTATTTCTTCTAACAATAATTAGGACCCCCATAAATACATCAAATAAGATGTTTTTACAAAAACAAAAAAAAATAAGGTAAAATATAGTCCCAAATTTTTTTGGAAAATAAAATATGATAGAAAATTAAGATAAAACAAAAAAATATTAAAAATGCAAAAATAACATTTCTTTTCTGTGAAAATAACTGTAAATCCCAGCATTGGGCCTGGAGACCCAAAGCATATGAACTAAGAACAATACGTAGATAGTTCGGAATGAGAGACATGCAAGCCCAATCACTACGGCCCGCTCCAAAACGGGAATCACCACCCAACACACAGTCCAAACCCTAAAACAAAATCCTCCCCCATATATACCAAAACCCTACCCCTCTTATTCTCTTCTCTTCATCGCCGCTTCCGCTCTCACTGCACACCCTTCACGACCCAACGCCACCATGGTTGGACTCTCGCTCTCTCTTTCTCTCTCCCCTGTTTTACATCTAGAATCTGACCTGTTAACGTTTTTCCATTTTGGTTTGGTGCAGCCTTTCAAGAGATATGTCGAGATCGGGAGGGTCGCCCTCGTCAACTATGGCAAGGACTACGGCAAGCTCGTCGTCATCGTCGATGTCATTGACCAGAACCGGGTATGCCTCTTCTACTCTTGCACTGCTTGTCGTTTACTCCATTTACTATTCCGTAGATGTTGGATTATTTAGAAATTAATTATGAGTGAGAACTGGAGTTTGAACTTATTGCATTGTAATTGATAGGCTTTGGTTGATTCCCCTGATATGGTGAGGAGCCCAATGAACTTCAAGAGACTTTCACTTACTGATATCAAAATTGATATCAACAGGGTCCCAAAGAAGAAGAATTTGATTGAAGCTATGGAGAAGGCCGGTAAGGACTCGTTGCAGTTTTAGGAATTTGTGTGTAGTTTTGTACCTAAGTTGTGTTGTTGATTCATTCAATTTTGTGTGAAGATGTTAAGGGCAAATGGGAGAAGAGCTCCTGGGGCAGGAAGCTTATTGTCCAGAAGAAGAGGGCTGCTCTCAACGACTTTGATAGGTTCAAATTGATGTTGGCCAAAATCAAGGTTAGTCTTACGAGTATTTGTATGCATAATTGTTTGCTATATGCTGTGCATTGTTCTTGTTCATCTCTAGAGTTGTCTTACTGTTATGCTTTGTTATAAGAGCCGTGAAACATTGTGTGTGGTAGCTAACATGTTCAGCAATGTGGACTTGCAGAGGGGTGGATTGATCAGGCAGGAGCTTGCCAAGCTGAAGAAGCAGAGTGCCTAAGAGTGTTGTTTATAGTTCCCAATTTTGCTATTGGTATTTAGCAAGTTGTTTGTTACGAATGCTATTCTTTTCCTTTTCATTTTACTTGGAGATTTGAGGAACTTTTCATTATTATAAGAAAGATTTTGTAGTCAGTTATATTATGCAACCGTTGCTTGTCCAGTTTAGTATTTGCTTTCTTTCCTATTTGTGTTTGCGAGTGCTCGTCATTACTAAAATTTGCTTTCTTCCCTGAAAGCTTGCCGATTCTGAGAATTGCTGCTCCTAGATCAAGATGATGACCAGACGTTAAATGATGTTAGTTTCATGCAGATTTATAGTTTGCATTTTCCTTGGCAGCTCTAGGAAGTGATTCGAAAGCCTAGCCAAGTCATTTTCCAAATGTAGACATAGTAGTCTCCTCTTCATTCATTAGAATTGTAGAGATCGTCCAATAATGCATATCTCGATTATTTAAAAGTGAACCAAATGGGCACTTAAAAGAGTTTATACGTGGTATATATTCTGATTATCAAAAAATCGTAGAGAAACGGTTGGTGGGCGTCAGCAGCTGAAGCAAAGGCCGAAACCACCTTGACATTGTGACGACGTCTTCTTAGGCAAGCCTCATGCATGCCAATTTCATTGAATAGGAGCACAAGCATGAATCAATCCTCAATGTGACTTCACCAACTTCTCTTAATGATTAACCAATACAATTTACTTGCACGACAATTTTTGGTTGCCTCTACTTTCAGCCTAACCACCTTTTTCAGCCTAACCAGCTTTCACGAGTTCAAAATTAAAATCGAATTTTAAACTTCAATAAAAGCTATTCGTATATTTGATGGGTTTTTCTTAAGCTTAGGTGTAATTTTCTTAGACTTGGTCCGAAAAGAGTCACAAAGACGATCAGTATCACCCTGATTTTAACGGAACAGGGGTCAAGAGTGAGAATTGACTGTTACATTGCTTAATTTTCCTCAACAGTAATCAAAGTCCATCAATTTTTCCCATTTAATACGTTAAACTAAAATTAGACTACTTCAAAGCTTGAGACTTTGTTATTGTATTGACTTGAAACGTCACTTAAATACATTTCCACAACTAAAAAAGCCACCACCTATCCCTTCCCAATAAGGCTTTTCACCCTTCAATGTGATTATTGATTATCCTCTTCAAATAATATAAACCCTTTTGAAATTTTCATCAGCATTTCAAGATAAACATGGGGCTCAAAGATCTTCATCTGAAACTCAAGGTACAAGCATAAAGCTTCCATCTTTATTTCTTTCTTTTGTTGGTTTATAGTCACTACTCCTGTAAACTCACTACATGCCGTCACTCAAACAATCTTAATAGGCCCTAAATTTCCATTGTTATGTAACGCAATTTCACCTGAAAAGTTGCACAAAACAATGTTTAAGGTACTTACTATTGTTTTGAATGAGTTTGATTTGTCAAGATTATTTTTTTAAGTGTCTGAATAATTGTTTCAGGTTTTCGGGCTTAGAAAGTTGCTCCTCGGAGATGGAGGAAAGAAAAGAGAGCATCGAATGTTGAAGAAGGCTCCATGGATGATGCCAATATCTCATGGTTACCATGTTGTCGAGGACCAGTCATTTAGAGGAGGTTCCTATGAAACAGACTCAGATTCTGTTGTGGTTCAAACAGAGCAATTTGAGGAACTGGAATTGTGGTTTTTCGGTGTTTTCGATCCGCAGATTGGTGATGGAATCACCAAGTATCTGCAATACCATCTATTTGATACAAGCCCCAACGAGGTAATCAATGTTCAAGCTTTCAAATTTCATCACTTTCTTGACCCAATTATCTGACATTATGTAGCATTTCAGTCTCAGATTGGCAAAAAGACTAAAGAAACGATGCAAAAAGCTTACCTTGGTGCAAGAGCAAAGATTAGGAATACCCAGAAATCAGATGATCAGGCATGGAGAGCCGGTTCGGCTTCGGTAATGGTGATCAATGGAGAAAGGTTAGTGATAGCCAGCATGGGAGAATACGGAGCTGTGGTGTGTAGAGATGGTCAGGCTCATCATGTGAGAAGCAAGAATCAGCGTAGAAGGCATTGGTCTCGCAAGGTTTTTTCTGGTACATAACACTGTTAACCTCATCTGAAGTAAAATCCAGTATAGTATCTTGTAGTGATTATCTGTGAATGTAGTCAAGAAATTTGCATGGAAGTCCAGAAAGGCAGCAGCAGCCACCAAGTGCTTGAAAGGCTCAGAGCTTGTCGTTGGTGCTGAAAAGGTTGATGCAAATACTGAGTTTGTCATTATAGCCAGCACCGGCGTCTGGCAGGTAGTAACACAAGGATTCTTCTTACAAGCATTCTTCAATTTGATCAGAGCTTTCTTTTTCTCGTGTTTTACTAATGATTTACAAATAGTCCACCAGATTCATTCATATCATTTTCCTCAAAGCAAATATATTGATATTGAGGAAAATCTGTTCAGGTAATGAAGAATCAAGAAGCAGTGAACCTTATCAGACACATGGAGGATCCACAAGAAGCTGCTGAGTGTTTGGCAAAGGAGGCTTTAGGCAGAATGAGCAAAAGTAACATTTCCTGTATTGTTATACGCTTTGACTAGCACATGTTTCCAGTTTTCCTTATACAACACTGTCAACTTCTTTCTGAATCCTTGAAGGCGATAGAAATATAAAATTTTGACAATCTACTTTTCAAGATTGTCTAGTAGAATGAATGAATGAAAATTTTTGAAGTGACCTAACTATTACAATTGATGAGAAGAAGCCTTTCAGAAGCTCAAAAAAAGAATCGATAGAGCTATAAATTAATCTACCACTGAAAATTAAGCTTAAATATGAGGCAATTGTACAGAAACATCACTTTCATTCACATTTTTAAGACAGGAAAAGTAAGCAATACAGAATGTGTACTGATAATTAACAACCAAAATCCAAACGATGCAAGCTTGCTGCTGCCCTGTCCTTGAAATACGTTGTCCTTGTCCTCAAGCAGTTTGCTTCTTTTCACTGTTCTTGCTCCTGAAAGGGGATAACAAGGAGAAATGGCGAGAAGCTGCAAAAGTAGATTCATCTTAGCAACCCGAATTTATATTAACAATAAGACTAAGTGTTTATTTATGCCAAATATGATCATGCGTGGTCACAATTTACTCTTTTGAGGAGTGAGAGCAGTAGGAGTTTCGTCCTGAGAGATTAGATTCTTCAATGTATGAACTGATGATGAATAAATAAGAGAGGTCAGCTTTCGCTAAAGTCGAGAAAAATTGTGTACAGATCATATAACAAATGTCACCATTCTATTGCTATCTAAACAGGATTATAATTATTTACCTTCACTGGAAGAACCAACGTCGGCTGCACCATCATCTGCCTCAGAACCATTCACACCCCCCTGATCAAGTAATGCCGTAATGGGTACCACTAGAAGACTTCTATATTTTCATTGATGATTAATCCTTCCGAAATATTTAAAAAAAAATCCTTCCAAAATATGTTGTTATTCTGGAGAACGATCATAAGACTAAATAATTTTGATTAGAAATAAGATAATTAAGTATTGTTTCTTTGCTCTTAACAACTGCTTTCTCGGAGATTTAAATATATCCTTTTAATAATAGATAAAATCCACCCAAAGCTCGCGTATATACTAATCGTTGGGTCCATCAGTTTATTAATTAATCTCGAATACTTTGAAGTATTTAATTATGTGATCTTCACAAATCGATCTAATATTCAACCTACTACTCATAATTTATTAGCTCAATTAAACTTTTTCATTATATGTGTTAATGACAATTTAAAAAGCAGTTTAAGAAACTATTATCAGTGCTGATGGAGGGGCCACAAGTGCTTCAAACGGTGGACATGAAGTGTTTGATCCTTTAAACGAAGTGACGAATTAAAATATCGAGTTGCTTCTTTTAATAGAGTTGAGGTTGGGTTCATTCATTTCCTTTATCAGTTTATCTATTGCACCTTTCTTTTTCTTCTAATTTTTTGATTATAATAGACATTTGAATAGTGAGTTTTTATATCATTATAAAATAATTGGTAGCACCTGTCTTACCGAAACCCTACACTTTTGAAATATTCGGCAGGTAATATCAACATGCTCAACAGATAATTAATTATCTGTATGTAATTAGCTCCTCTGCTCTATGCTTTATATATATCTTTCCTTGAAATGAAGAAGAAATTTTTTTTATAAGTAAATGAAAAATGAATTGGCTTAAATTTCTTTTCCATTTTGTAAAATAGGTAACATTAATTACTTCTTTTTATTTTTAAATTATTTTTTGATCTATTAATATTAGAGACGACTCAAATACCAATATTAACTATAAGTATAATAATAACAAGTAAAATTAGATTTTAGTATTAATTTGTGTGGGTATGAATTCTCCTAAATAGACAGTTAAAAGATGAATAGAAGATGAAAGTTCCTAGTATGAATTCGCACCATAAACTCTAAATCGTACAGACTCAAGAAAGAATCACTTGGAAAAGAGATATTTTGATTTGGGAATAATAATTCCAACAAATATGGGGCCCTGGGATTTCTATTACGTTGTAAATTGCAAATTTGGGGCTTGAGTTGAGTTAACCTGGTTAGAATTGCTATAACATGATTCATTGTTTAAAGAGTATTGTTTCATCTACTTTAAGTTAAAAACCATTAATTAAGAAGGATATAGATACCTTCTTAAGTATTATAAGATGGTTGGCCTATTTCACCTAACTTCCGTCCCCAGTCCGCACTCTTCTTCCAACACGAATACACTTTCTCCATGTACATATATGCCTGGTACATTTTAAAAATAAAAAAAAACAGAGTTTATTAAGGATAAATCAATGCATATATGTATATAATCACGTTTATTCATGGATGCATCCATGCTAATGAGTACTTAAACAGCAAAAGCCTACTAGTTTAGAGAAAATGATAATGCTTATGGACCTAATCAACTTTTCTGGTACTATAACCCTACAACAAATATTGTTTAAGAATTATTCCACATACCATCTGAACTACCCATATCATCACTCTCTGTTCACTGGATTCATATAAATTGCAATAATAAGAAAGTGGGATTAATGGATCAAATTTGCTAGGCCTTGGCCAATTTTTCCTTTAAAGAAAAGACTAACCCAATCCACTAATAAACTGAATCAGCTAGACTAAACCCGTGTATTATCATTCCGCTAGTTTATCTATGACGACTCCACGAAAGAGTAGTGGGACCTTGGCCAAATTTTATTAGTTGGGTTTCAAAAGTATATCGAATTAAAACCCTTAATAATATTGATGGATAGTTTAATTAATTTCAGGCTACACTGAGTACACTTTCAGTTAGATAATGTAGCAAAAGAAAAAATCTGTCAATCTCAAGAGGCAATTATTTTCTTAAATTGTGCAGTGACATTCATGTATAATTAATTTGCAATTGAAAGATAATATAGTTCAACCAAAAGATAATATGGGGCTGTAGTTATAGTGGTGGTTAAGAAACTGAAATAATCTTATTGAATACATTAAAAATTTTCCAAAATTTTACGATGGCAACAATAGTGTTCCAAATGATTTATAGTTAGTATACTGCAGAAAATTTCTAACTATCATAATTATCACCATAACCCTTTTTAGTAGGACTCGTGCCAACAGATTTCCAGCAAATCCCACTAATTAAACCATCCGAATTATATTTCTCCTTCTCACCATCCTTATCATTATCTAACAAAGACCCATTTTCTTGACTTTCAGGCCAATCCCAGTTGTCTCTAATAATTAATCCTTCAAGTTTCTTATTCTTCATCCCTCCTGGAGCTGAATTTGACCTACTAATCATACTCTTGACCTCCTGTAAATAAGAACTCTTATTATTGAACATATCCCTTTTTGTAGGTGAAGTGTTCTTGGGGCTGTTCATTTCACTATCGAATGTGGGGATTTTTGGCCAAAATGAGTCATAAAATGTTGGACTTGCTGCTGATGAACTACACGTTGATGTTGATGAAGTTGGTGATGCCGCAAAATTTCCAAACCCTTGAATTTTTTCTTTTGTTATTTTTAGGGCTTTCAAACGAGCTTCTTGAAGTGTTTCTCCTCCAATTAGAAGTCTAAGTACTCGAACTGATCTTTTTTGCATATGGACCCCCAAGTTGAAGCTGCACACATGAAGACATAATTAATAATTTTTAGGTTATCATACGTGTGATTAGTTTTTTTTAGCATATATGTGATTAATTAGATAATACATACCCATTTTCATCAATATATTGAAATGTTCCTAGTTGTTCAATAACATCGGTATCGCATTGAAATTCTCCAGCAAATTCTTCAGGGCCATGTGTTAGTAAGAACTCAAGAAGTGCCAATGATTTGTAACACTGCCTCCATTTCTCACAATCGATTGTATGATCAAACTCAAATCTGCATTTGTTTTTTAATTAATGATATCTATCACACATAGTTAATTAACTAAAAGAATATATAATTATTACAATGCTGAAATTACCTTCTGTGGATGACATCAACGATTCTCAAATAATCATCTACACCATATGATGCCTCAGCTATTAGGGTCATGGTCTTAGCATCAGGGCCCCATGGATAACTATTTGTAGCTTCCTCTGACAACCTTTAATCACAATTAAGAACATATATTATTAAAAATCTGATTAAATTGTTTCAGTTGGTATGGTTTCTCATTTTAATTAGCAATTTATGAAGCAAAATCAAAGAGAAAAAAAAATGAGGATTAAAGAAGAACATACAATTCGGCACGAGTAACATCAGTCAAGGCCAATCTAGCAGTCTGGTATTTCTTATGTAGAAATGAAGAAGCTTGCTTCTTCATATGCCCCATGAACAAGGTTCCCATAATTGATTATGCGTAAACAAAGTTGGAGCAACCTTAATTAAAACACAAGGTGGTAAACTAGAGAACTGCTTTCACAAGATGAAGATTTGTTGATTCATTTTCTTGTCCAAATAAAAGGCTGTTTCACCGGTGAATATCGAAAATGCTTGGGCTACCATGATTTTAGCTTAGATATATGGCCTATATGGAAAGGGAAGTCATGTTGAAATTTACTTCACTACTATGCAAAAACATCTTTGACCAACTATCTTTCTTTCCATTAATTGGATAATTAAGTTCATGTCATATAGTTCTGATAACAGATGCTTTTTAATTAAGTTAATTTGTTTTGTTTTCACCATAGTAATAATGCTCTTATGATCTTTTTAAAATTTTTGACGTACTCATATCAATTTAGAACAGAGAAAGTACGATTTCAATTGATGCATATTCATCAAAATAAAACATAATTTTATTTCTTTATACAAGTGTTTTAACAAAAGGCAAAATTTATAAATTAAAAATCTCCTCACGTATGTATTACTTTATAGGTAGATATTTGATTTGAAATTGTTATACAAATGTTTGATTACTGAATGCCACATATAGAGAGGATATGCAAGTGCATGTACATGCACATGGACACACGGGAATGAAATAAGAAGAAAGACAAATATGTATAATTAGGAGTGTTCATAGGTCGGTTCGGTTTGGAGATCCCCAAATAACCGAAACGGTCCCGAAGTCTTGAAAGAACCGTCTTGAAATGTCCAAAATTTCGGGACTTCGGGAAGGAGAAAACGGGATGGTTCCAATTAGGTTCTCAAAGATTTTTTCCAACAAATTCAACTTAAATACAAAAAAAAAACCATCAATCATATCAATCATAACTTAAATACAAACAAATTACACAACATAAAATTAAATCATTAATATAATCAAAGGTAACATAAATCCCATCAATCATATATTAAACACACAATCAAATATACTAACATAAAATTAAATCCCATCAATCATCTCTTAAACATTCGATATATATTAACACATATAAATATATATTAATATTTATATACATATATATATATATATATAGATATTTTTTGTACTAGTTTCAATTCTTCTGTTCGGGATGGTTCTCGGTACGAGTATTACTTAAAATTCAGAACCATGCTAAATAAAAAAATTTGGGATAGTTTGGTTCGGATAAATTCAAAAGTCAACGATTTTTTTCGGTTCCAGTTCTTTTCAGTTCAAGAATTCGATTCAGTTCGGAAATCTCTAGGACCTATGAGCAGCCCTATATATAACCTCATCAACATAGATAATCTTATCCATGCATGGTAACTTATAGACCATGGTTTTTACAATACTGTTCCTTAAAAACAATCAATGGTTTAACATATTAATTAGTGGTTTTCAAGACAAAATTTGGAAAAAATAAAATAAATTTGTCAACATTTATTAATTGTTCTATATGTCATCATTATATTATAGCCATAGAATTGATAAAAAGAGATAAATTGTTCCCATGGATTTTATTACCTTTATAATATGAGAGTGAAATAAATATCTAGTCATAATAAACAATTGAACAACATCAATAAAAAAGGACAAATTTATTAAATTACCACCAAAAAAACCCAAACAAGACAATGACGAAAAATGAAAATAAGCACAAAAGTGCACTAGACCTGGCAACAATTAATCAAAACATCGACGAGATTATTAGAAAGAGCAGTAGACCCTTAAAGCAGCTAAACAACTGATCATATCATAACAAGGACATGCATTTTAAATCCAATCAAAGCTTCAATGTCAAATCCAAAAAGTCCTTGGAATTGGAAGTAGAACCCTTTTTCAGCAGTGTAGACATCTTCATCGTAGTTGTCGTCGTCGTCAACAACCCCTTCACCACGCTCTAGATTAATAACATCCGGAGGACGAGCTGGCGGTGGAGGGTTATTGATCATCCGAGCTCGGTGCCGAGGGGAAGGAGGAGGAGGAGGAGCTTGTAAAGAGGCAAAAGCAACCGAGACAGACTGGTCATGAGGGTGAAGTAGTCTATTATAATAAGGGTTGGGATGAGGCAAGTGGGCGTAATTTGGAGGTAGCAAATTGAGAGGAACTGTGGGGGTAATTTGATCATGAGCTGATTTCAAGTGCTCGTAGAAATGTCTGACGAAAACTTCGAGGGTTGGAAGGACATGGTTGCATAAGTCACATGGAAATGGCCGGTTAGGGTTTGGGTAAGTTGAGGAGCTTCCGAAATATGGAAAGCTAGCCATTGTAAATATTGATAGTTGGTGCAAAGACGATAAGAAAGCAAATACGGCTTGGGTTTTTGTGTATGAAGGTGGTGGGATTTATAGGCATACATATTAATGTATAATTTAAAAAAAATACACATTTATTTTGTACAACCTAGTTTGTATTATCCTCGTCAGATATTTAATCATGAATTATTTTTTATTAATAATTTTCCGTTTTTAATTATAAGAAGAGTCAAACCGTATATTTTAAAATCGCAAATGAATACATTTAATTAATTGAGTTAGCAAATCTAAAGATAATCCGTATATTTTAGTATGCAATCGAGTTGAATTGTATGTCACTAGCCATATCGTAAAATTAAAAAAGAAAAATAATGTTATGACTTTTTGATTGTTGAAGAAATATTAATACCACTAAGTAAGATGAAAGTCGTATAATAGACCTCATTATATGATCTTATCAACTTGTAAAAACATAGTTTTTTCAAATTTTCATCCTCATTTATCTTTATTAAATTATTGAGATTTGATTTGTCTCTTCACCAAATTAAAAGTGTTAGTGAAAGCATTTAACAGTTGAAGTGTCTCAACTGAATTATATCACATCTACATATATAGATCGAGTATTGTTAATTTAAATTTTTTAAGGCTTGTTTGGTAAAAAAAAGTTATATAGCATGTAGGAAATTGGATATATAGTGGATAAGATGTTTTAAATAATAAAAAACTAAATATGCTACATGTTAAAAATATTCTAATTATAAGGTTACTTATACTCTTATCTTATGTTGTTGCCTATGTTTCGGCGAAAGAAACAGCAACAACCGAGCCTCCGCTTGGATCAAACCACCTGAGGATACTTTGACTATCAATGTCAATGCAGCCATTGATGTAGCTAAACACACCAGTACTGTTGGAATCCTTGCCAGAGACACTAATGGCATAACGAAGAACCTTGGTTTTTGCTCTCCAATCTTTGCTGAGATTTGGGGTATTTGGCATGGGCTCTCATGGGCACTCCGAAATGATCATAAGCATGCTATCATTGAATTCGACTCGGAGCTTGCGATCAATTTTGCCAATAATCCAAGCTCTTGGAGGCGCAACCAAAATGCGTTAATATGGACACCTGGAATCTTTGTCAGCAAGGCAATTTTATTGTTCAACACACCTATAGATAAGCTAATCACTATGCGCATTGGATTGCTAGAAGAGGTCTCTCTAATCCTAGTTTTGTTTTTAGAGTTGATGCTTTCCCTTATAGTTTGTTAAAACATTTGTACCTAGATGTTTGTGGGATTTCCCCTCTTTCGATTTATTCTATTAATAATATTTATTCCTCTCCTTCAACATGCGACCAATCTAGTTTGGTTGACGTTATTGGGATGTCACACTATTTCAAGAAAAAAAACTCATTGATCCTCACTCAATTTAATTTATTTGTTCATGAAAAGTGTAAATGAAAGTATTTAACAGTTAAACTATCTCAATTAAATATAAAATCTACACAGATTGAGTACTGTTAATTTATTTTTTTATTATTTTATTTAGCTTATTTGGCTAAAAAATCATCTCACTTATATTTTATCAGATTTAATTAGACTTAGCGATATAATATCTATAAATCATTAAGATAGATTTCAAATTTGAAACCATAATCTCACTAAAATCTCTATTTTCATTGTAAACGTAGAAAGAAATAAATTCTTATAACAATGTAAGAAAATACTTTATGAGTGTTCACACAACTGGACTTACTCTAATTTTATAATTCTAAATTACAACAACTATTATCCACATTCAGTTTTTTCCATTTCTTTTACATGGAAAGAAAAAATTAAATTTGAACTGCGATTTCCTATAAAATACTCGACCTCTTTAATGGGATAAAATCGAAATATATTGTTTGACCATACATATGTATTTTATGCATTTTTTTTTCTTTTAAAGGATAGTTTAGTTGATATAGTGTGTACCTCAACAATCATTACATATTCCACGCGTTTTTATTAAACCATGCGATATGATTCAAATACATAGTCAATTCTATTTCTGATAGGGGAATTGATAAGATTTACTCCTTACACATAATCTTTTTCCACCATGATATTGTAAAAATGAATTTGTTTTTATTGAATACTTTGTATATATCTACTAGAGTAAATCTTATGGTAGTATAAAGATAAAGTAATTCTCTAATTATATGTTGATGATATAAATATTTGTATCATGAATTTGTATTTGCTAACAAATTCTAAATGTTTTTTTAGCTAAGTATAATGATCATAAGCAAAATTTGATAGTCACTTAGGTTAAATTTCGTCATCTTTCTACATAACACCCATTATCCTAATTATTTAACCCACCAACAATAATTTTTTATTGACCAATGTGAATGTGTATCCAGGCCAAACATCATAATCTAGTGATGAAAGTCGAACAATATTTTTGCTAATATTTTCGTACATTAAATTAAACCGTGTATAAAATCAAAAGAAAACTAAAGCATGTATATTGTCTTAAATTTGCATATTTCAATTCATTACACTTAATTACAAGGCGCATATAAATACTGTTGCCACTTCATTTTTCTGGTTTTTAAGTATCGAACGCCGAAAATTCTTTCCTCAGTATGAATGGAGGCAGAAACTTTTATGAACAGTCAACTTAAAGAACACGCAATTGCTAATTAGGAATAATGAATAAATGCATAAAAATTACAGGGAGGTACATGTTCAATCACAATAAACCATGAATGGAAAACAATCTAGTTAAACTCTATTTCTTCTATTTGTTTAATTGATTGAAATTAAGAATTTTTAAACCCTAAAAACAAGTGTTGCATAAAACCCTAATAATTAATCCCCTCAAGTCATCAACTTGAATTTAGAGCTTCAAGCTCAAGTCCAAATCTGCTGAGTTATGGTTGTCGTCGCCCATCTTTTTAAACTCAGACATATATGAAATGGTTTTATCCAACTTTTGAAGAAATGGCCTGTTGTGATCCTCATAGCGCGTCTCCATCATTCCATAATATTGAGCCTCCAGGACGCAGGGTCCCTGTGACTCTTTCGTTGCAAAACACTTCTTACCCATCAAAGAAAAAGGTGGTTTCGCGACGTTTGTTGGTCTTTTAGCAATGCTTGTAGGGTAAAGACCTAAAGTAAAACTATTAGGGTTTTGGAAAGACTTGAAACTGTAAGGTGGGTTTTGGGTACTAACTGGAGGGGAAAGAGAGAGCTGAAAATGGTTCCGAAGAGATCCTCTGAGGGGTTGGCAAGGCATGAGGTTTCGGTTTCTTGGCGAGGCTGTACCGATATGATATTCAGCCATGTGTGACTCAATATGGTCTATGAGGGCTTGAGCGTTCATGAACACACGGTCACATATTCTACAGGCGATATGCTTATGTCTTTGAGGTTGTTCATGAATATTTCCCTGCCTCAAGCTCCAACCATATCCAGCCATGGATGTTAACTAAAAGAAATTTTACACAACTAAAAAACTATAACAGAGAGAATACGGAAGAAGAAATGTGACTCTGAGGAGGCTCATTGTAATTAATTTATAGGTAATCTGGTTACCATTTAAGGCTTATATTATTATTATATTTATGTCTACAATGGACATGACATGCAAATTTAAGATTACTTCTGATGGGTAGAAAGAGGAAGCCGTTCTAACACAGATATGACCCATTAAATGCTAATTAAAATTGTGTTAATATAAATACAAAGGCTAAGTTTGGAAGGAAAGGTAATGAAAGTAGAATATTTGGAAAAAATCATGTTGAAGATTGGAAGAAATCAAGAACATTAAAGAAAGTTCATTATTGTTTTGAATAGAAGAGATTATGCAATAGCAAAAAATATGAGGGTTCAGATTTTATTTCTTTTACTGGCTATATATATTTCATTTTTGGGCTCATGATTCATGATTCATGAATTGAATATTTGGGACAGTAATTGCCAATTCATGTTACAATAATTTATTTTCAAAATTTTATTTGAATTAATAGAGTAATTACAATTAATAAATATAAATTTTGAAGAAAAATTGGAATTAATTTTGGATATACTAATGAATTTTTCAATTGAATTAGTTAAATTAACGAAGTTTGGACCATAAAAGGCAAATTTTCGCTTAGCTAAATTAAACAGATATATATAACTTTGCGTTTTTTTCGTCTATTTTTTAAAAAATAAAAATCTGAAAATACTGGTATTTCTTTTAATATCATTTGAAAATTTATTCCAGAATCTACAAGAAGGATATCCTTTCATATAACGAAAAAGAAATTTAGTAATGGCTACGGTAAAACTTCTGTTAATTTATTCGTAATGAACAGTACGACAACATGTCAATATTTCATTGATTTCCACATTAATGATTCCTAAGAAAGACAACATCAATTATATTCAGAGATGGAATAATTTGGTAAAAACAGGTTTGATAGATTTTGCATTAATAAGTGAACTTTGTCGGCACAAATATTGCACGACTTGGGTGGCCAACCAAAAGAAAACGAGGCATGAATTTTGAGCTGTTTCAGCTTATATATGGACGTCATACGGGTATTTATTTATGGTAAGATTCAATGGTAGATCGTCAGTAATGAGATTGTAAATATGTAAATTGAATCAATTATATGGTAAAAGAGAGAAGAATAACACATTTTGTTGATAATTAGACTTGATATTTATGTATAAGCCCTCGTTTGGTTCAAGTAATTAATTTTTAAATTCCCTTAATAAAAGACTTTCTGAGAATTAAAGAAGACGAATAGTTAAATTTTCTTTTAATCTTGCACTTTTTTAAATTAAACATTAGCATTTTTTCTACTTTCAAGAAGTTAAACTTCCTTATTATACTTTTTTAACACCAAACGAGTACTGATGAATGGATGACCAGAATAACTAAATGAACAGTTTATGGATTCACTAGATTTCACTATTAAGCACCCACAATTATTCAATGCATTATGTGCTGCTAATAATTTACTGCAGTCGGATTTTCACAGATTCAGCTTGAATACAACAGCCTTATTAGGTTGAGCATTAACTGGAAAAAAGAATGAGTTCTTGAGATTTGCTCTAAATTATTATATGTCCTTCCTATTTGCACTCTATTAAGTTCAAATTTCACTGTATTCAATCTACTCCAAACACACATTTGCCTGTCCTTCCTTTTTATCCAAGTTTACCGAAGCAATCCAGCCCATCTCCTCAACCTTTATCCTCAACAATTCTCCACCGTCAAACCTATTAATTAACCACCATCAATACACACCTATTGCAACCATTGCCCTCATACACTGAATCGACTAATTAGTACAAAAAGGTTGTAAAACAATTAGAGCTAATTGCTCAAGACATCCATAAAACAATTACTAGATATATATATTCTCAAAGATATACGAGTATATGATTCGCTGTTAATAAAAGATTAAAAAAAAAGACAATATTTAGAAATTCAAGAGTTTAGATAATTAATCCAAACAATTATTCATGCACAAGCAGCATATTCACGGCAACTAGAACGGCTCAGCATAGCATCACGCACGGTTTCTGGTGGCAGAGTAATTAATCTGACCTACATTAAGTTTCATTAATATGCAATGAAATGAACTGCTCATGCTCAGCAACTTTCATAATTTACATAAACAATTCCTTCTAGTAATAAATTGAAAAAGATCAGAGAAACAAAAAAACCAATGTACAAAGTAAATGCAACTAATAATAATTTTCTTTACAAGCAAAATTTTGACATGCTTATTCTGAATGATTTCTTATCAACAACAAATAATTGCCAATCTGCAACCACCCACCTTCCATGTCACCAGATGTTCAGCTTTCTCCATGGATTGCCTACTTTAAAGCAATCATAATTGCCATGAGCCCTGAACCAGCCTGGGGGTTGATTACAAGCTTCTGAGCCTTGAATTTCTCTGAATTCGAGTTCTAGTTTCATTCATGCATAGCTTCATGGAAGCATCAATTACCTTCAAGTTGAAAACTTGTTAC